>JARHVA010000837.1:715000-777500 GCA_037957365.1 Torreya grandis | reverse complement strand
CTTATTTATTTAGGACTTAGCCATTTTTTTTCAAAAATCACATTTTAAAGTCTAATAGTTTAATTGTTCTCTCATGAGCCAATGGTAGTTTATGATTTCCTAGGTATTTTTTCCTTAGCAATTTAATTTGGATTTTATAGGTAAGTAGGATCATGCCACATTACAAAATACTATGTCCCCACTTCTTTGGGCACCTTTTAAGCTTTATTGGCTGACCCTGAACCTCATGAGCAATAGGGATGCTAATAGGTGTCATGATCCTAGTTACTCACTTCATTATATTTATTATATCTATAATCTTGGAATTTAAACCTTTTGGATGTGTAGGATCATACCACATGGCATGATCCCACTTCATTATGACTTTGGCCCCCTTTGATTTCCTCAAGAGACCATAGACCTCCTAAAAGCATGAAATCATGCCACATGGTGTAATCTCATTTCTTTGAGCCCACTAGGTAGTTTATATGCTTCCCTTTAATAGTCAAGTTGGATGCCTGGGATTATGCCACATGGCATGATCATGTTTTCATAAATCCTCTAGGGTGTTAAGCATGTTTACAATCCTTCTAGGTGAATGACATTTGGATTTCATTTTTCCAAGGGTGTACATGTCATCAACCCTAGTAAATGTAAATTTTACACCCTGAATGAGTGAACATATGCCACATGTCATGGAATATTAGTTATATAACATTACGGAAAACATGTAAAAATTTCATGACTATAAATTTTAAGGTTTTATAGCTCATCAAGATCATTAGACTTGATATTATACTCATGACTTAGAAAATTAATGAATTATCATAGGGTTTCAATTTTATCCTTCCTCTCTATAGATTCAAATTCATAGGTTTATCATATATTTTAAACATTGTTAAATTCATGAACTAATAGTTTTTATAATTTTCCTTTTTAAAATTAGTCATTGTGCTTGTATCAATTGATGGATTATATCCTCAAGGGTTTTATCTACTCCCTATTTTTGACCTATCTTTCCTTATTTCAACTGTAAGTGTCTAATTGCACATTCTATTTTATCCTTAGTCATGGTTGATTTTCTTTGAAATGAACCAAAGTGTCTATGTTTTGATCTAAGGGTTTAGAAATTTCATCTAATTGAATAAGATCAAATTATCTCATTGATAAAGTCCCATTTTTAATAATTAATTTTAAGGGATTTATTCATCATTTATCTTGAACTTTGACTTAGTCATTTTTGGGTTAAAACTATAAATTTAAAATTTAACAGTTAGTATTTTTATTAAAAAAAATTAAAGGCTAATTATCTTCTTGTAGGTCCATATTCAACCAGTAACTACCACTTGTTAATATCTTAGAGCTCTAATCCTCTAGAAGACATTGAAAAAAGAGGTAGAGCCTTTGACCCTCTAGGTGCTCAATATCATGCCACTTGGCATGATCCTGATTCTTTAGTCCCTTAGTATGATTAGAATGAACCAAAAAGGTAAGAGACCTTTTAATTGAACATGATGTTTTCACATGGCATCATCTAGCTTCTCCACACCTTAGGATCAAATGGAGGTAGTACAATTGGACCAAGATCAAGTGAGTCCCCAAGAGGATGCCACATGAAATGATCTTGAGGATACATGGTAATAAGATTATGTAATAGAGATCAATGGATAGAAGAGATTCAAGTGAGTGGTATATTTGAAATTGTCAAGATCCAAATGAATCATGTTTGAATAAAATTCAAGACAAGTAGGATCCCCTACCATAGTGAATTAGTGATAAGTTGACATGTAATAGGACCTAAGAATATTAAAGACATGCTAGCATTTTATGAATATAAAGGAGTGTATGTATGGAATGACCTTCCCAAGGAACATACATGGGTATCCAAGAATAGGGTGTAAGCCCAAACATGATGAATGTATTTCCTATAAACCCATAAATAAGACTATAAGTCCAATCAAATTTGTATCATCATGAATTTTATTATCTTCTAGTGACTAAGGGGACTATGAGACATAGGTTACTAGGAAAATTAGATAGTGACATTAATCTAAAGGTTTGGATTGTGCACTATAATTTATTTATAGCATAAACAATAGACTATTGTCTTAATTAAGTAATGCCATTAACAACCAAAGTATGCCTAAATAACTGGCTTGAGGGGACCTTCAATGAATCCAACCACCCAAATTTTAATTTTAAGACTAGTTTTTATGGTTTTCATCCCTAATTTCATTATTATTGTGCATGGATAATTTCAAATTTGAGTAGAGGTAGGCACATCTCATTAAGTTTTGAAACCACCCTTTGGGAAATTGGCCTTATGACTAAGTGGATTGACTGGGATATATAAGACCAATTCTTCATTTAAATGAGGGTTGGTCTATTTAGAATTAGAGATAGAGTAGAGGACTTTTACTTTTTCATTTCCTTGAAATTTACTATTTACTTAGTATAAATTTTATTTTTAACATTAGTTGAAGTTGTATGAAGACCCTTTATGTAACTCATCTGAACATTGTTGAATCTTCAATTTGTTTTTCATGCATTATCTTATATATGAAATATTTGTGAATGATATAAATTGTTTACAAATTTATATGGTGACTCTACTTCCCTCTTCCCTATAATTACTTAGTCCTTAGACTCCTACACCATCTATACCTTTTGGTTGTGTTATGTTGGCCAAAAAGAGACTAGATTTTCATGATGTTTTTCTATTTAATAGATCCAGAATTATCTGCATTATACAGTGAGCTCATATTTCCTTTTCCCTTACCCTCTATCTCTCTTTTTCTATTTTTTATATCTATGTTGGATTATCTTTATATTATCTTGAATTTTATTTAGTTGTTTAATATTTATATGGATTGTATGTTAATCTTTTCACCTCTCTTTTATGGAGTTTTAAAATTAATAGACTAGAGATAGGTGTCAACCAGTAGTGATTTCATTGACATATTTAAACTAGTTGGTTATTTTAAACACAAGAGATACCAAAGTGTATTTCATAAGTAATTGATAAGTACTCCAAGTATGCCCCTTTTATGAAACATCTTTCATAATAAAACTTAGTTATCTACTATGCCTTGACCTAGTAGACAAAGACCTTGGGAAAGTTGCTACCATAACCTGATTCTTTTTAGGAGAGGTAGAAGGGAAAATTGGGGAATTCTCACTAGTTGATTCCTTTGCTCTTCCTATATTCCTCATATATTTGGTGTGGTTGTGCCAAACATACCACCAATAGATTAGCACTAGAAGGAGCCACAATAAATTAGTCTTTGATATTTATGCTTGATTGTCTCTAACATCTTATAGGTTTTATTTAGACAAGAACATTTTGGGTTTCTAAAACTAGAAATTAGAAGAGTATGTTGATGCCTCTAAGTGTATCATAAGTGCTCTTAGTGTTTAAAAAACACTTCTCATTTTAAAATTCAAATAATTCAAAGCATGAGTAGCAGGTTGTGGTAATCTAGTTACCTATGATGAAATAGCGATAGAGTAAACAAACTATTCCATAATATTTATAAAGTTTTGTGGTTAGGAGCCACCTTGGACAAAAAAATTTGTAAATAAGAAGATGATCTATACTAATTAAGATGAATTATGCTAAATTATAAATCTAAATACTAATCTATGTGAATATTTATAATGATATTTAAACTAAAGTGATCTCTTTAAAAAATAAATAAAAAGGTAGGGTAAGGTAGAGAAGAAAAGTGTTGTTGATCATCATCTATGACATCATGACAAATTTTAAGTGTTTTCCAGGCATACACTTAAATATAATATATTAAGTAAAATAACTTAAGATAAAATCACAACATATAATGAGAAAACTTCTAAGGAATATAAGACATAATGCAAATAAGAACCATGCTTACTTTAAAAAATTATTCCTGTAAGTAGATAGATAATGCACATATAAAAATTAAGAGAAAATAAAATGAAATAAACTCTGAAACCTTCAATTAACCTAGAGTATACACATGCTATGCCCTTAACCTTTGGCATGTCTATGGATATGTGTGGATGAATTATGGCTTACATACCTCTTTTATATTCTTATTACATTTATGTTTTTAGTTAGGTTAGCCTATGGAATAACCATGGATAAGTAGACTATATATAGGAGGTAGTGGTTAGTCTTTGATCATCATATTAAGTATTATGATCTTATTTCATTATTATGGAGGTTTCCCCCTCAAAGTTCATTTGCTATATTATATATTTTTATACTCTACTATCAATTATTACTATGTGATTTCTCATATTTGTTTATTCTATGTGATATATAATCATTTTGTACAAACATATAAGTAATTTCATTACAATTGGTAATATATCTTTGATTTGAGTAAGTTTTTTGTGATGTTGCTTTTTTAGATCTAGTGAGGTGTGAGTTCTATGAGTGAAAGGAGCAAAAAATATAACTTGCAATTCAGTAAGAATTAATTTTTTCTGTCAGCATAGTATTATTCAAAATGCTTTTTAAAAAAATGAATAAATAAATAAATAAATAAGAGTCTAAAAAAATTTCCATTTACACATTTTTAGTCATTGGATTCATCTTGGTGAGATGATCACAATGGTATATTATTTTGGTACACATTTTTAGTGCCAAAATGTTTTACCCTAGTGTGGAAAGGTAGTCATTGGATTCATCTTGGCAAGGCAATCACATTGGTACCATATCTTGGTATAATTATTTTGGTTAAAAAACCCTCCTATGGTTTGTATATGGTAGGTCCTACTCAGGGAAGAAAAGGGGGGAAATAAAATTGTAAGACTCCTACCAGTGATATGGAATCTGTAACTTTAGATCTTTTTAGTTTCTCAACTTTAGGTTGACATAAAGGGATTGGTGTAGCATGATAAATTTATTATAGTTCAAACTTATGTTTTAGGGATACATGAAGAGATTAATCGGGTTCACACTCAATTATATTAGATCACTACGTAATTGACTTCCCTTTCATCTCAGTTATAGTCAAACAACCCTCCACTTCATCATTCAAGTCCTCCTCTCAACACTAAAAACTTCAATTCTGGTGTGAAACTAATGTTGCCAAAAATGGACATGCATAAGTTTAATGGTAAGGATCACTCATTTAGATTACCCAAATTGAGAATTTATTTTATCTGCATCAGACTCCTAGTTCTTAGAAGGTTATAGTGGCATATCTATATCTGGAACCTAAGTAGTTCATTTGGTATCATTGGTTGTGTGCTCAAAAGAAAAATAATGGTGCTCTTGTTATATGGTCTATTTTCATTGATGAGTTATTGGATCATTATTAGATTAATGTGTCTGAGAACTAATTCAACTAGTTATCCAAACTATAGTAAACATTAATTATGAAGGATTATATTCATCAATTTTAGGATCTATCCTTATGGATGGAAGACATCACTGAGGAAAATTTGAATGATCTTTTTTTGGGTGGCCTCAAAGATAACATCCAATTAGAGGTTCAAATTTTTTATCCAAAATCTATATCAGAAGCTATCTCATGGGCATGCATGGTAGAATAAAAAGAGATGGTCAAATGGAAAACTTTCATTACTAGTCATAATCATAACTTTCTATCACCATCATTTCCTCAACCCACCATATTGACACCTCAACAAATTGAAGAGAAATGAGCCAAAGGGTTATGTTATGGTTATGATAACAAAAGGAGCAAATACCATTGGTGTTTGAAAAGAAGTTATTTTACATCAAATGTGCCAATGAGGATGATGATGAGGAGGAGGTAATTGGCAAGGATGAAGAAGGTCCTAAGAAGAAATTTAAAGACTCTCAGCCTACTATGTCCTATCATTCCCTTTTAGGTATTAATACTCCCTAAAATCTTAAGGTGGTGGGTTTCCTAAAGAAATATAAGGTCAATATATTGATTGATTTTGGGAGCACACACAACTTCATCAATAGTAAGTTGGTTGCTCATTTGAAATATTTCATTTATTCTACTCCAAAATTTTAGGTCATGATTATAGATGGTGTTACTATCAACTGCTCAAGAAAATTCCATAGTATTAATTTGGCCATAGGAGACTAATTTTTAGATTCTCCTATGTTTTCTATTCCCATGGGGGGAGTTGACATTATTCTGGAGTTTAGTGGCTTACCACTTTGGCCACTATTGAGATGAATTTACAAGAATTATTCATGCACTTTCATTCTGAGGGAAGGACATTTGAGCTATGGGGATTAAGGAATAAATATCCAAAACTTTTTATCTCCTATCAAATGACAAATATTCTCTATAAGGGTGATAAAGGACTTGTAGATCAGTCATTTTTCATGGACATTTAGCCAACTCAACCATCTACACCTCTTAATCTGCAACAAGTGATTGATGCCCATTCAGTTATTTTTGGTGACATGCCAAAAGGACTTCTACCTAGCCACATGCATGATCATGATATCAAACTTATTATTGGTAGTACACCGCCCAACATTAGGCCATACAAGTATCCCTATGCTTAGAAAAGTGAAATTGAAAAGATGGTATAGGATATGTCAAATGTAGGAATCATTCACCACAACCAAAGTGAATATTCTTCATTAGTTATCATGGTGAGAAAGAAAGATGACACTTGGAGGATGTGCCTTGACTATAGATAACTTAAAAAGTACACTATCAAAGATAAGTTTCTTATTTCTATGATTGATGATTTTATAGATGAATGAAATGGTGCTATTTATTTTACCAAGTTATATCTACATTTTGGGTATCATCAAATCTAGATCCATGATGAAGACATACCCAAAATAGCTTGTAGGACTCACCCAAAATAGCTTTTAGGACTCATGAGGGCCATTATGAGTTTTTAGTTATGCCTTTTGGTCTAATAAATGCAAAATCCACCTTTCAAAGTTTGATGAATACTATCTTTAGGCCATTTTTGAGGAAATTTGTTCTGGTATTTTTTTATGATATCCTCATTTATAGTAAAAATTAAGAAGACCATTTACACCATGTGAAACAAGTACTCTCAATTATGGAACAACATCAAGTATATGCCAAACCTTATAAATGTACTTTTAGATCTTGTGAAGTTGAGTATTTGGGTCATCTAGTTTTACATGTAGGAGTGAAAGTGGATCCTAAAAAAATCCAAGTAATGGTGGACTGGCTAATTCTTAAGAAACTCAGGCAACCAAGGAGATTTTTGGGTATAACTAGTTATTATCATAGGTTTGTCAAAAATTATGGTAGCATTATAACCCCACTCACCTCTTTGTTGAAAAAATACTCCTTTTAGTAGACTGATACAATTACTAGGGAATTTGAATAATTGAAATTATCTATGTGTACCACTCCAGTGTTGGTCACTTATTTTTCTAAGACTTTTGTGGTTGAATGTGTTACATCTAGGTATGGTATGGGTGCTATAGTCATGCAAGAAGGTAGACCACTTGCATTTTAAAGTCATCAACTTAAGGGAAAAAATCAGCACAAACCCATTTATGAGAAGGAAATGATGATCATTTTTCACGTAGTCAAACAATAGAGGCCTTATTTGATAAGTCATCACTTTTAGGTTAAGATTGATCATGATACTCCAAAATATTTTTTGGAATAATAGTTATCATCTAAATAGCAACACAAATGGGTAACTAAGATGTTAGGCTATTATTTTTAAATAGTTTACAATAAATACAAGGACAATGTAGTGGTAGATGCACTATCTAGGAAGGATGAATCAGTTGAGGCATTACTATGTGCTATGACCATTCTATAGGTAGATTGGCTAGAGTAATTATGATAAAAATGGGAAAATGATAGTGTTACCCATGATTTGATTTAGAATATTCCATAAGGTTTGTGTGGATTTTAAAAATTCACATAGAAGGGTGATTCCTTATGGTATAAAGATAGATTATACTTATGTAAAAATTATCTTCTTAAACAAAAAATCCTTCAAGACTTCATACAACTCCAATTGGGGGTCATTCAAGATTTTTGAAAACCAATCATAGAATCAAGTAGGATTTTATTTGGGAAGGACTCAAGGGGGATTCCAAAAAATATGTGGATGAATGTATGATTTGCTAACAAAATAAAAGAGAAACCATCAAAACCCTAGGTATTTTTCAACCTTTATCCATCCCTAGCCAACATTGGGAAGAGGTGTCTATGGATTTCATTACAGGGTTACCAAATCTCTATCATGGTTGTGATAGATCATCTCAGTAAGTATGCTTATTTTTGTTATTTATCAAAACCAATTTTTATTGGTATAGTAGCTTCTGATTTTCTCAATATAATTCAAAAATTTCATGGTACCCCTAAGATCATTGCTAGTGATAGAGATCCCATTTTCACTAGCAATTTTTGGACTGAGTTATTTACATGTTTGGGCACCCATTTGGCTCATAGTTCATCCTATCATCCTCAATCAGATGGAAAAACTAAGGTAGTCAACAAATGTCTATAAGGATATCTCTGTTGTTTTGTTTATGATAAATAAGATAAATGGGTTCATTGGTTACCACTTGCTGAATGGTGATATAATACTTCAGTTCATAGTTCTTCCAAAATGTCTCCTTTTCTGGTACTATATAGATACCACCCTCCATCTATCACTTCAACCTTGAAGATCCATCCTAAGGTTCATGTAATTGAAGAGAATATTCACCATCAATGGGAGGTCCTTGCAACTTTGCATGAAAATTTAGCCATGGCCTAAATCACATGAAGCAGTAGGTAGATCAACACAAGAGTGAGGCATTTTGACATTAGTGATTAAGTCTTTATTTTCTTATAACCATATAAGTAGATGTCCTTAAAGCTATAGAAAAAGGATAAAAAGTTGTCCCCTAAGTATTATGGGCCTTAATAGATCTTGAAAATAATTGGTAGTGTGGACTAAAAGTTAGAGTTTCCCTCCTCCACTCACATACATCTAATATTTCATGTATCATGCTTGAAAAAATTCATTAGACATAGAGTTGATACTCAAACTAAGTTACTAGAATTGGATGAGGAAGGAATAGTTATTCTTGATCCTAAGGATATCCTTCAAATGTACACTAAGTATTCATGGTCTAGAATGATTAAGGAGTACTTAATAAATTGGAAAAATCTACCTTATGAAGATGCCACTTGGGAGGATGAATCCTTTGTGTAGAAACATCCAGAGTTGAGTTAAAATTAAGGACAACATTGTTTTGAAGGGGAGGGGCATGCTATGCCCTTAAACTTTGATGTGTCTAGGTATATGTGTGGCTGAATTATGCATTACATACCTCTTTTATATTTTTATTACATTTCTATATGTTCTTAGTTAGGTTCTATTGAAGTACCCTTGCCACCTTTTGATGTTGCTCATCAATAAGTATGAAATTAACTATAGATTTAAGGAAGAGTTCATCCTCTTGCTCAACTAAGCCTTCAATGTCCTTGTTATTTCTCTCTAAGGCTTCTTTAATGATCCTTATGTCAACAATATTTTCTTTTTCCATTAGGATCATATCCATGACCTTGCCATTATCAATCTTAGAGTTACCTTAAATCTTGCTCTTTACCTCTTACATGACTAAAGTGGTCATATGATTGAATTCATTATTAGTAATGATGCCCATGGAGATAAGTGTTGTATGTTTAACAATCATGGTCTTAAGGAATTATTCTATCATATCCATTAACTCTTTATCATCCTTAAGGAGTCTTTCTATGCTTTTGGACCACATGATCAATACTTAAATTTCATCTACAATCAGTAACATGACTGTGTTGAGATGGGCTAGGTTGATGGTCTTGAAACCTAGGATTTTATCCCATATCAAGATGTTAATTAAATGCTTCATCTTATCTTTTGGACTCTACCATTGAGTAATTAAACCCTTAGATGCTACATCTTGTTGAATTAATACACATTGTCTTGATTTTATTATATTTACATAATTAAACATGTCATAAAAGGATGCCTCAAACATATTTATCATAAGATCTAGGATAGATAAAATAACCTACCTCTCTAAATTCTCCCTTTTATTCTTCAAGTTCTTTATTTGTTGTTTCATGCCCTTGATGCCAGTTTTAAAGTTGGGATGATTGAGATTGGGCTAATCCATGTATATATTCTTCAAATATGGGGTCTTCATTTGGATTCTGACCTCCTAATGGACTTAAACCAACAAATTATTCTACCTTCTAAAAAAATAATTCTTCACCAGCAACCATGGCTCTCTTTTTAGTCACCCTATCCAAACCTACAATTTCTAGATTGAATTAGACTCCAACTGATGATCAACTTGGCTCCCCAAGATCATTAATCTGAGTTTCACTTGACTCCCTAAGGGAAACCATATTACTATCTTTCTCTTTCTTATGTAAGGCAATTATCCATAGTTTGAGCTCATCATGGACAGTTATGTTTACTAACTTCGTGAGGGCCCAATAATGTTATAGAGTAGGAATTTTTTGCATCTTGTTTTAGATGAACCATTTAGGGATGGTTGGTCCTTGTAACATATTTTCTTCACCAAAGACATTGAACTCACTTAAAGGGTGAGTGAAGGTCATTTTGGGTCTCTTGGGTCCTAATAGAAATAGTGCAAGCTCAACCTTTCTCTTTTGTGGGGGAAAACTAGAACTAAACTCAAAGCTAATTCCTTCACTTTTTTTATCTCTACCTCTTCAGTTTATAGTTGGGGTTCCTCCATCTACATTTCCTCTTCATCAGATTAATAAGCAGTGGACAACATCTAAAATGCATCTTCCACTATCTCACTCGAGTCCAATGTCACCACATCAATGTAATAAATTAGAGATAATGGTTCATTATCCTAGGTTGAAGAGGATGTCCTCTCCCCTAGTCTCCTTTCTTCTAGACTCTATTTAACATATACTTAAAGATTTTGGACTTTCACTTGTGATTATGGCTGTATGGGAGGAGGTTTAGAGGATTGAAATCCTAGAAAGTGGTATTGCCTTAGACCAAATTGCCACATGTCATCACTCCCTTTTTGGCCCTCATCAATTTAGATTCTAGATTGATGCCACATTTCTTCAACCTTGCCAATACCACTATGAAGGATGAATCCTTGGTGTTTATTAAGTCATATACTCCTAGCCAATGTTCATAGGTAAAATTTATTTATTTGACCTTCAAATATTTCATAAATTTGGAATTGGGGTCCCACTATATCAATTCATCATGTTGAAACTTGAAATATGCTCTATGCCTAGCAACATATTTAATGTTTTCCCAATACTAGAAGATAGTTCTACCAATAGCCAAGGATGGAGTATGCAATAGTCCTTTCCTTTTACCTCTACAAACACCATCAATACCATTGCATATTTAGAACTCAATAGTCCTTTCCTTTTTCCTCTAAACACACCATTAATACCATTACATATTTGGAATGCAACTTCTTGCTCAATCAAGTTTTTTGGAACATAGACTTGTAGTCTAAGTAGAGTGCATTGCATTTCCTCAATCTTGATGATTGTGCAATCTAGATAAAATTAGATGTCCCCAATGGACTCAATGGACTTCTTTGTTAATGGGATGACTCTTTGCATTGAGTTCCCTATTATATCCTTAGTCAAGGTAGGATAAATGCAATGATAGATAAATTGAATATGGTGCCTATACTTAAAGATATGTAACTTTGAATAGAACTAAAACACTATTTATGTCTTTTTAGGTGACCATCCCCTAAATTTAAGGATCTCAATTGTGGTAAGTAGGTCATACAGAAGGCAAGACATCATGTAGAAGTTTTTCCTAGACCCTTTGTTGACTGTAGATTTATGCCTACATAAACATGTGCTGATAATTTCACCAAAGGGAGGGGTGAGCTCTTTCTCAATCATAAAGTATACTAGGGGTACTCAAATTCTATAAACATAAGTGGTAGTAGGGTTTTCACATAGCCTATTCATCAAGTTCATTATCATCCTAATTCTAAGTCAAAATTAGCTGATGGGAATGTTTCCACTAAGGTCAGATATCACATGGTTTCCAAAATATAACCATGGGGCCTAGATGGTTTTGAGGTCATTTTTATTAGCCCATTCGTTAAGTATGGATACATATACTTGGCGATTGGGTAACTTATAATATTTATCAAAATAAATGGGAGACACATAGGTAATGCATTTATTATTACATTCATTAATCAACATACCCTTTTCAATTTTACATTCTTTAAAAATAAGAAGGAAGACATCTATACAGTGAAGTACCTTTGGTTTTGTTTTTACATGGTGAAGGCTCATCATCTATGCTGCAACTAGGTCATAATATATTGTCTTGAAGGATGCAATATTCTCATCCTCTTTCATTATGGGATATAATTCTTCAATTTTATAAAATATCTTGGACTAATTATTGTCTCTAGTGTTCAAAACCCTAGCATCAAATACTATGTCCTTAAAGACCCTTCCTTTTGAATCTATGGTTAAGTAGAGCTATGTGTCCTCTTTATGTTGATTCCATGCCACCATGATTGTGAGATTTATAAATTGCTCACTAGTGGTCTAAATATTGCCTTTAGATTAGTATGCACTTTACCAGATGATAATTAAGCTTTCTCTAGTTTGACTATGGTCAATTTGAGATCAAATTAGTGCTTTGTGGATGTTAGGGTTTCTACACAAGTATTTTATGGGATTTAATGGTGATATTTTTTTGGATTTAAGTGAATTTGGAGCCTTATATTTGATTTAAACCTCTACCTTTATACCTTTGCTTTTTCATGACCACAAAATCTTTGGTTCTATCATTTTCTATGTAGGTGGCATTTAAATGGCATTGTGGCACTTTATTCATTAATGTTCAAAAACCAACCATTACCATTTATAAATTATACTTGGTCTTGCTCTATTGGATCATCTTTCATAGATCAACATGAGTCATTGATCTTCATCTTATGAGTTTCATGCCATTAGTTGTTATTTATACTAAGCCCCATGGATACACCACTTGGTGATTTTATAGGGATTCTCAAGATCTTCACCTTGTCAACTCCATCAGTTGGCATAAATTTTCCACATGGTGGTTATATGTATCCTTAGAGGTTCCATTAAATATTCCATATATATCTCACTCTATTTTATCAAGTTATTTTGATCACATGTGAGTTGTAGATCCTAAAAAGGTGCATGATGTTTAAGTTAACATTAGGACATATAAGAACTTAGGTTAAATACTGTATACTATGGTTTATTTCATGTTAATAAATGTGATATAAAACTTAAGCTAAGAATAGATCGTGATAAAAGGGTACATTTAATAATAAAAGGATCGAGTAAAATGTTTTTTAACCTAATGTTTTACCATATTTATAAATATGATAAAACTTTAGGGTAAAAAGTTCTAAGCTAAATTTTAAATAATGGGACCCTAAATTTCTTAGGTTATGTTGATATAATAGACCAAAATAAGATCATGGGACATATGGGGACCAAGCATGATATTTTAGACCAAACTTTAGTCAAATGTTTAGAAACATGACCACACTTTAGGAAAAAAATTGAGCTAGGTTCATGGTGTTTATAATAAATCCCATGTAAATTTGAACTTGGTTTATGATGGGATAAAGGCTAAATGAAAGACCAATTTTATCATGGAAGCACAAAAATCTAAACATTCTTATTCTCTAAATGGGTCTCTATTGATCCTAAAACACAAGCAACAAGCCTTAGAAATATTTAACATGTTCATTCATCTAAGTGAGATGGGTTCATGGGATCAAATTTTTACATTCTCATGGATGTCAATTATGGTCATGTGGTTGTTATTGACATTTGTGCAAATGTCAAAATTAATCTTATATAGTTAACCATAGGGGCTAAAAATTTATGGTCTTGTGGATGTCAATAAAGGCCTCATGGGGATCAAGTGATAAGTGAGATAAAATTAAATTTAAGTCCTTTGACATGCCATTAGGTCCCATAGAAACTTACTTCAACATGCTACTTCAGATCATCTCTCACAAGTAAACATGAGACGTCAATCAAAATATAAGTAGATAGTTATGAATGGTAGTTGGCAACTCTATAGGGCTCCTAGTAGTTTAAATCTATTGACACTTTGAAGGGGCTACAAACTATATATCTCTATATGTGTTCCCATAATGGTGACACTTGTCACCCTTGTAGGACTTCCATAGGTCTTAGGTATTTCAACACTAGGTCACTCTGTTAGATCAATTTTGTATGAGTAGTCATGGATTATTGATTATGATCCATGTGATCAAGTGATATTGGCTCCATGGATCAAATTCTTCAATTTATTAGGTCCACCTTGTTCCATTCGATCAATGTTTCTCAATTAAATGTGACCATCGATCTTGTAAATAATCACACGGTTTAAGTTAGGTCTCGAGGCATATAAGACTTAGGTTAAAGTCTTAAGACTAAGGTCCTATTTATGTTAATAAATATGAATGGGGCCTTAGGACTAAGACCTTAGTATAAGTTGTAAGAAGATGGACCATGGTAATAACAAAGGTCAAACCAAACTAAAAACATAATAAAAGGACCCTATAAACATTAAAGTTAGACCATGCACAAATAAAAGGGAACAAACGGGAAAATATGTAAATGGGACCAAGCATATAATTTTTAGGCTATGGTTTGGTCATGTTAAAAAACATGACTAAGCTATGGTATAAAAATTAAGCTTGAGTCCACAACATTTTTAAAGTGCTCCCACCAATTTTATTCCTACCAATTTTGAATTTGGTCCAAAAACTTATGCAAGGGTTTCTGAAGGAGGAATTTTAGGAGCTTTAAACATGGATTGGACTTGGGTTTATATAGACCAAAGGATAGTAAAATATTTAATATGGATTTAATTACAAAATCTCAACATAATTTATTCAAAGAGAGCTCCATTATACTAATAACTTGAAATATGAAGATTCACTATTAGCCACATTAGGCCAAGTTGAAGTAGAACCATGAAAAAATACCAACTATAACATGGTTTGGATGATATTTAAATATAAATAATGTTAAAACCTATCAAATGACACTTTCATCAAGTAAATTTAAACTTTGAAGTACAAATTTGCATAGTTTTAACATAAGGGTCCCCATTTTTTAGGAGTGGGGGTATGTTGCCCTCAATAAATGGTGACTTTTAGGGGAAACATAGCAATATGATAGAATTCAAAGACTCTTCATTTAGATAAACAACTAAATTACCTATTCCACTTGATCAACAACCTTATCAAGATTAGTTTATGGTTAAAACAAATATTACACCTATAGAATTAAGATCAAACATAAAAACCTAGCCATGTTGTGTGTGTGTGCTTTGATTATTATTACTATTTTACATGTGATTTAGGGAATAACTTCTAATTTTCATGTATTTAACCATTAACATTGACTTTTATCATGTTTGGATATTAATTAAGAACCATGCTTTAGTTTAGGGGAAGGCTTGGGCATTGCTTTGCTACCATCTATGTATCCATAACCATGATAGAGATACCTTTGGATCTACTCAAGGAATTTCTCCACTACCATCTAGGTGTCCATATCCCCTATAGATATTTCCAAAATCGCCTTTTCTTGGAAAGCTTTTAATTTTGCAATAAGCTCTTATTTTTGTATTTTTAGATCATTTGGGATTTCTAGAAAAGGTTGGGAACCAAGTTAGCTATGTTCAAGGATTTAGTCAAATGTTTGGTCTTTAGAAAATAACCTATGGTTTCAACCTCCATCCCAAGAAAAGATATTTTTTAAGTTCAAACATGACTATGTTCTAATAATTTAAGATTTTATCTTATATTTGCAATTTTTCTTGAAACCAATTTTAGATCAAAACAATGTTTAAGATCTTATGGAATAGTTAACTTACCTATTAGTCCTTACTAGTTTCTCTAAATTATATCATTAAGCTCATATTTTATATCCATGATAAACATTTGCTTAATATTCATACCTACATTCCTAGAATGTGGAGTTCCCAAGTAATTATAATAAACTTTGAGTTGGATGTTGTCTAAAAGGACTTATTAGAAGCAAGGAAAGAAGCAAAATAAGCAAACACATAGAATAAAAAGCAAATAAAGAAGGAAAGTAAAGAAAATAAAACAAATATATACAAGCATATGTACAAACAAGGGATAGAAAGGAAAGAGCAAAAATAAACTGAACTAGCCTACCTACACTAACTCTAACTATTCTTACAATTTACTCCATGAAGACCCTAGAGGGAGTAACAAAAATGTAATGCTTAAGTTACTACCCATTACTGGGTAGTTTTTACTTAGCTCCTTTAATCTATTTCACTTTTAAGGTTTTATTTCCAAGTGTCTCAAAAAATTTATAAGGCCCTATCCAAAAAGGAATGAACTTCCCATGTTTTCCCTTAGGCTCAAATGCCTTATCCCAAAGAAGAACTAGGTCTCCTTGCCTACACAATTTTATCTTGGATCATTTATCAAACCACCTTTTCAACATAATATGGTGCTTTATAAAGTTGTAAAAATCCTTTTCTCATGCATCCTCCATCTGAACAATGTCTAAAAACCTTGAATTTTCCAATTCATGATCATTCTCCATGTATTCTTGCATGAATCGATATGTTGGCAACTTGAATATAATGGGAGATATGGGCTCTTGGCCATATACCAATAATAAGGGTGATGATTTGAGATCATACTTGAATCTTGTTCTATCTATCCATAGGGAATATTTGAGAAGCTTTTTCCATGTATTAGGTTTATCTATAGCAAACTTCTTTATTGCTTTCATCAAGTTCTTATTGGTTGATTCAGATACACCATTACTTTGAGGATAATGGTTAGATGAGAACTTAAGACTAATAATATTATCATATTCCCATTATATTATTTAAATGGATATGAAATTAGATCCATTATCACATACTAAAGAGATTGGAGTTCCAAATCTGGTGCATATGTTTTCTTCTAAAAACTTGATCACTTCTTTAGTTCTACACTATTTGGTAACCACTACCTCAGTCCATTTGGTGAAATAATCAGTAGTATTTAGAATTTACTTATCAAATTTTGATGATTTTTGGTCTATTACCCACACAAAATATATCCCCCATTGAGTAAAAGGTTTATCCACCATAATCAATTACAGTGGCATGGCTGCTTTGGGCTCCTTTATGCTAAAAATTTGACATGAGTGGCATTCTCTCACATGCTTGTGAGAATCCTTAAAGATGGTGGGCCAATAATAACCAAATATTACAATTTTATGAGTTGTGTTTCTTCTATATGGATTCCTCCTTCCTAGATTCTCATGAAAAGTGCTCATTATCTCAGTAACTTCTTTTGAAACACATCTTCGGTAGACACCTTCAAAGTTCTTTCGGTATAACACTCCATTATTGATTAGGTAATAAGATAATTTGAGTCTTAGAGACATATTATTATTCCTAGTCAATCTTATATGACAAGTAATATTAGTAAATAAATCAATGATAGGATCATACCATTCATTAGTCTAAAAGCTTTGTTGATCAACTTACATGACACTTAACTTGGAATTAGAATTGGCAATAATTTGAATAAAACCTTAGCAACTTACCAATTTTTCAATCCTCATTTCAATGTCATATTCTTGAAGAGAAAACATACACTTACATCTTCACTCTTCAAGTTCATTTTGGCTCATTATGAGCTTTGTAGTAGGGTCATGTAGGATGGTGTGTACTCTATTCTTAAGAATGTAGTGCCTAAATTTATTTACTACTTTAACTAATGCACCTACTTGATTATCAATCAAAAAATAATTTAACTCAACATTCTTAAAATTTTTCTCATGAAATCAATTATATTGTCACATACATCAATTTTATGATTTAATATTATAGTAATAATATGATCAAAAGCAAAGGAGTAAAGGTAAAAGTCCTTGGAGAAATATAGACTTATCAGGACTGGAGATTGACCAATTGCCTCCTTGATGTCCTTAAAGGCCTTCTTGGTCTCCACATTCCAAGTGATTTTGGCATATTTTTTGTCATATAATTCAATAGATTTAATATTTATATAAAGTGAGAAATAAAGTTTCTTACAAAGTTAATTTTGCCAAAGGATGATTTCAGGTTTTTACTACTATTAGGAGGCTCTATCTTTGATATAGCTTCTAATATATCTAGCTATATAGAGATTACATCCTTATTAATGACATGACCTAATAAATTTCCCTCAGTAACAAAAAAAATACTTTACTTTAAATTGAATAAAATCCCATACCTTCTGCACCTTTCAAATACTTGTTATAAATACATCATGTGGTCCTCCCTAGTTTTAGAAAAAATAGTTAGATCATCCATGTATATAATAATGAATTTACCTAAAAAAATTTGGAAATCATGATCCATGGCCCTTTATATCATTAATCCTATGTTTATTCATATGAATGACATCCTCTTGTATGTAAATGTTCCCCATTTGGTAGTGAAATAAGTCTTCATCCTATCTTCCTGATTCACCAATACCTAGTTATACAAGAAACATTTTGTATAACTTGGTCCAAAGAAGGAAAATAATAGTTTTAATTTTTAGATGACTTATTTATATTACTAAAATCAATGTATAGTCTTAATTCACCATTCTTTTTCCTAATTGGCACCAAATTGGTGACCTAGGTAGAGTGCCTAATGGGAAATACAATCTTGGCATATAACAAATTTTTGACTTCTTTGAAAATCATTGGTTCTAAAATAGGGTTGATAGACCTTTGATTTTGTCTAAAAGGTTTTCAGTCTTTATTCAAGGGTATGGTATGGGTGATGATTCTTGGATAAAAAATCTTCAAGTCATGATTGGACCATGTTATTATGTCCTTATAGTTTGTCAGCAAGTTTTTGTCTTTTTTATCTTCAATGCTCATACATGTTGTTCCAATATTAACTAGTTAGGGTTGATCTTAAGGTCCAAGATCAACTACCTTGTAATCCTTCCTAATTTATTTGGGAATCTTAGTGTTCTTAGCTAGCTTATCTTGTTCAAATAACCTCTCTAAGAAAATCATGCCATTTAGAATTTTAGTCATTCAAATGAATGACTTTGTTATCAAATATGCCATATTATTCAAGAGTATTGTCATTAGCCTCATCTATGACATGGGCCTTAAATAATCTTGAGCTGGTCATGAAATATAGGATATATTGGTCATCATTAAAAAAATTCATATGGTTTACATTATCTAGGATGAAAGGGAATAAAACCTGCTCAATGATAAAGTTTTGAGAGTCATGTTTGGCATAAGATTGGCTTCATGTGAGGTAAGCTCATAAAAAACCTTTTTCTCCTCCCTAGGGATGAAAATAATGATGAATATATCAAAATATTCCAATAAATCCAATAATTTAAACTTATATCTCTTGAGATATGATAATTTATTCTAGTACCTACTCCTCACCTAATTGACTACAAGTTTTGAGTCACCATGAACCAAGATTTCCTTAACCTTATTATTAACAACAAATTTAAATCCTAAAATCAAATATTCATACTCTAAAATATTATTGGTACAAGTAAACTAAAGTTTATAAGTAACTTTTAGTTCTTTCCCAATAGGATTGGTAAGAACAACTCCTACTCTAGATCCAAACTACACCTAACACCATCAAAATGTAATTTTCAATTTCCCAAAAAGGCATGAGAAGTCTTAGGAATATGTACCTTAGAGGTCTCAAAAGTATACATTCTTAATTCATAATTCATCACATTGATCTCATCAGAGTCCAACATGTTAACCCTCTCATTCACATCATTACACCATGTGATCATGTTCTTCATCTGATGCTTTATCTCCACCTTGATTTGATTTAGGACTCCTTTTCATGGAGGCCAAAAATGTGAATAGTAAGTGGACATATATCCATTTAGGGCCTTTGTATACTCTTTGCTTAACAATATCCTATAAGCATTAGGTATGTCCACTACCTAAATTTTAATAAATTATTAGACTCTAGGCTCAAAGGCAAGTTGCATATGAACATTTAATAACTCCCCAATCAATTTGAATCTATAATTATCTAACTAAATGAAAAATCTATTATATTTGATAGGAGTCAAGATAAGTTATTTACAAATACCTGTTAGCATAATGTTTGTGTATGTACCTAAATCTAACAAATAGTTATGTAGATTCTTACCAAACATTTTGATAGTAAGCCAAAAAGGTGGGGATTTTGTTTTAGCTTTATACATAACAACATTAGCATGATCAATTTTGGGTGGCCTACCTAGATCTTTAGATAAGGATTCCAACAACAGGTCTCTTTGTTCAATGATATATGCCAATTCATGAAACGTGATGTTAGCCTTAATTTTATTCATGTCTTCCACAATGTTAAACCCAGTCTTATTTGAAGAAATATAAATGCATCAGTACTTTTTTTAGAAGTAATTCACTTTAGAGGTTTTGGGTTATTATCTAAAGTAGTATCTAGGGGAGTGTCAAAGTTATTTGGGGGTGTTGAGGTAGTAAAAGACTACCTGTGTTTCCTATTCCTAAAAGGGTATGTCTTCTTCAAGAACTAATTAAAAACATGAACCTCTCGAGAATATCATCAAGTTCATTGTCTTCTTGGAAAGGGAATTCAAATATCTCCACCATGAAGGCTTGGTCAGCAGATTTAGATCTTGATGTAACTACACCATTATATTTTTTAAGAACTACTTCAAATGTATCCAAATCCTCTTGAAAGGCTTCAAAATCTTTACAAAATTGAATTAAATCAATCTCACCATGCCTAGAAGTGCAATGTATTCTATAAAAATCAAGCAAAGCAATATCAATAAGATTTATATCCATTATTTTCTTATCAAAAAAATCATTTTTCTTATTGTGATTGTAACTATCATTATGGAACTTGTTATTGGACCTATTGAACCTTTGGAAATAATAGTTCCTACCCGAACTCTCTCTAGTATTACCAACTTATTTCTATAGCTAAGGAAAATTAGTGCTTAACTTTTGGACCATATTATAGATGGAGTCATTTTAATTTTTGGGAGCCTTAGAGTTATGAACTTGATTACTATTAGTACCATTAGTTGGTACTAAATCTTTTTGATCACTTGGATTAAATCCATTTGTAGCAGTGTTCAAGAATCCTGAGTTCTGAGTAGGAATAACATGACTTAGAGTTAATTAGTTCAAATTTGGTATTTGATTCAATGTAGGTATGTTTTGACTGTTATTGGGAAAGACATTTAGAATAATAAAATCTGGGTTGACATTGGGAATAGAGTAATCATATGACCTTGGGGCTACATCTAATCATTGATGATCACTGCTTTTGAATAGACTAAGACCAAGATATTCATAGGTCCAATAGCCCTCTTTATGAAAATAGAGACCATAGGATCCAAATAATCTTTATATACTTCCAAATCTAAGGTATCATTATAATTGTAAGGGTCTATGGTTTAGATATACATCTTTTGGAATCTAGAATTGAAATCTCTTATGGGTTCATTTACATCCCTTTTTATCATGGTGAATTATTGGTACAAGACATAAAGACTAATATGTTTTCCAAATTGGTTAATGAAAAGATTATTAAAGTAGTCCTAACTATTAATGTAATTTTTAGGTAAACTAAAAAACCATTCATATGTAACATATTTAAAAGTAAAATGAAATATCCTATACACTACATCCTCATGGACTATATTTAGCAATATTAATGCAACACTTAATGACTTCTTAAAGTTACTATACTAGTAGGACTAAATGTTCAAAAATATTTCTTAGGGTTATGGGGAAGGTCATGTACTACACCTAAAAAACTAATATAAGAGCCACCTAGTTAATAAATACCTTTATTGGAGTTGAATACATGAGCACCCTAAATTGGGGAAGTTGGAAAAGACTTTTAAAGCTTATGCTTACCTTTATCTCGCCTAGCTCTTCTATGGACTTCTAACTTGAGCAAAGGTTCCCTAGTCTTTGAACGTGACCTTGTTCATATCTTTGGTAATTCCATCTTAAGAACTTTGAATCCTATTTGAAATATGATGTGTCAAATCAATCTTTACAAAGAGTAATGATCATACTTGTACATTAAGCAAATTTTCCAAAGACTCATGTAAAAAAAAATAAAGGACAATAATATTTAACTAAATTATATCAAATACATGTCCCATAATGTAAGTATGAATGATATTTATAACTCTAAGTTCAAATAAACTCAGATCCAAAAAGTATTTATGAATCTTTGATCAAAATAACTATTACTAACCTCAAACCTATTGAATCCATAATTTTAAAGTTATCTTTACCATAATTCAGCATATGTATTCAAAGAATGTTAATCTTTGTCTAAATAAGCACAAAGACTAGTGTGAAACTATGAATATCACCAACCCTTACATGATTATGCTAAAATAAACAAACATATGCAAAGAGTAAAGTCATCTTTAAACAGAATTCACAAAAACCAATAAAGAACTACAAATCTACAAGGAATTGGGCCCTCCTTCTAGTGCCAGTAGAACTCTATATGTTGATGCCTCTAAGTGTATCATAGGGTCTCTTAGTGTTTAAATAACACTTCTCATTTTATAATTTGAATAATTCAAAGCATGAGTAGTAGGTTGTGGTAATTTGGTTACTTATGATGAAATAATGGTAGAGCAAACAAACTATTCTACAATATTTATAAATTTTGTGGTTGAGCCACCTTGGCCAACAATTCTTTGCAAATAAGAAGATGATCTATATTAATTAAGATGAATTATGATCAATTCTAAGTGTAAAGACTAATTTATGTGAATATTTAAAATGATATTTAAACTAAAGTGATTTGGTTAAAAAAGAATTAAAAAGGTAGGTTAAGGCAAAGAAGAAAATTACTGTTGATCTTCATCTCAAACATCATGAAAAAGTTCAAGTGTTTCCCATGCATGCACTTAAAACCAATATATGAAGTAAAATAACTTAATCTTAAATCACCACATATATCAGACAAACTTTTAAGGAAGATAAGACATAATGCAAATAAGAACCATGTTTACTTTAAAGATTTACTCCTTTAAGCAGATAAATGATGTACATCTACAAATGAAAATTAAATAAAATGAAGCAAACTCTATAACCTTCAATTACCCTAGGGGATTCACAAGTTAACAATTCTACATTTAAAAGGTATGTGCCCAAAATTCAAAATAACTATTCAAATCTAAGATTCATAATAAACAATTGAGAAAGAAACCATATAGCAAATGATGAAAACAAATTTTAACAATATTTTTAGAATTCCTTACTTGAATTAATAGCTTAAAAGTATACAAGTTTTGGCTCAAAGATCCCTCCCTTTTTACAATAAACAATAATCCTTTTATTGAAATAATGAAGTGTGTCAGTCAATTTCATTAACTTACAAGTGTAAAAATGTAAAGGAAATCTATCCTTTCTATAAAGTTTCTAGAATACACTAGACTTTCAAAAATTAACTGACCTATATGAAAATGTGATAAAAAAATACACATGCCTTTACAAAAGAATATCCCATTTTCAAAATTTGCATGCTTTAATAAAAAAGAATATTGCTAACTAACTGGTGGACCTTGTGCTGATGAAGTTCCTTGGTTCTACTGAAGTAGACTTATCACCTTTTGATGTTGCTTATCAATAAGTCTCAAATTAATTGTAGGCTCAAGGAAGATTTCATATTCTTACTCAGCTAAGTCTTTAAGGTCCATGTTATTTATCTTCAAGTCTTCCTTAGTGTTCCTCACCTCAATAATATTTTATTCTACCATTATGATCATATCCATGACCCTACTATTGTTAGTCCTAGACCTACCTTAGATTTTGATCTTTACCTCTTGCATGACAAAGTATTCATATGCTTGAATTCATCATCAACAATGATTCCTAGGGAGATAAGTTTTTTAGGTTTGGCAATCATAGTCTTAAGGAATTGTTCTATCCTATCTAGTAGTTCTTTATCATCTTGAGGAGTCTTTCTATGCTTTTGGACCACATGCTCAATCTATTAATTTTATCTATAATCAGTCCCATGCATGTGTTGAGATGGGATAGGATGATGGTCTTGAAACCTAGGATTTTATCCCCTATCAAGATGATAATTAAAACCTTCATCTTATCTTGTGAACTTTGCCATTGAGTAACTAAACCCCTGGCTATTGCATCTTGCTAACCTAATATACCTTGTCTTGATTTTTTTTTATCTTAATAGGATTAAACATGCCATAAAAGGATGTCTCAAACATTTATATCATAGGATCTAGGACAAATAAAATATCTTACCTCTCTAAATTCTCCCTTTGCTTCTTCATTTTTTCTATTTGTTGTTTCATGCCCTTGATGCCAGTTTGCAACTGGGATGATTGAGATTGGGATAATCCAATTATATATTATTTAAATATGGGTTATTCACCTATATTTTTACCTCCTACTAGAGTTAAACCAATAAATGGTTTCACCTTTTGAAAAATGAATTCTTCACCAACAATCATGGCTCTATTTTTAGTCACCCTCTCCAAACCTATAATTTCTAGATTGAATTAGACTCCAATTAATGATTGAGTTATTTGAGGAAGCTATGGATTATTTATTTTTGTGACAACTAAATCCCAAATAATAGTCATCTAAGTGACACTTGATTTTGCAAGGGCATCCATATTTCTATCTTTATCCTTTTTTTTCAAGGCAAGTATCCATGGTTTTATCTCATCATGGACAATTATGTTTACTAACTTGGTCAGGGCCCAAGAGTGTTATGGAGTAGGAATATTTTGCATCATACCATAAATGAACCATTAAAGGATGTTTTGTCCTTATATCACATTTTATTCACTAAATACATTGACCTCACTCAAAGGGTGAGTGAAGGTCAATTTGGGTCTCTTGGGTCCTACGAGAACTAGTGCAAGATCAACCTTTCTCTTTTGTGTGGGAACAACTAGAACTAGACTCAAAGCTAATTCCTTCCATTTTTCTATCTCCACCTCTTCAATTTGGGTCTAGGTTTCCTCCATCTACATTTCCTCTTCATCATATTGATAAATAGTGGACAAAACCTACAATGCAACTTCCACTGTCTCACTTGGATCTAATGCCACCACATCAATGTACTAAATTGGAGATCTTGGTTCATTGAGTTAGACTGAAGATGATGTCTCCTCCCTAGGTCTCCTTTCTTTAAGCCTTTGTTCAGCTTATACTTTAGGATTTGGGACCTCCACTTGTGATTATGGCTACATGGGAAGAGGTTTAGAGGATTGACCTCATAGTAAGTGGTATTGCCTCAGACTAAATTTCCATATGTCATCACTCATTTTTTGGTCCTTCATCAATATGGCTTCTAGATTTATGCCATGTTTCTTCAACCTTAACAATACCACTATGAATGATGCAACCTTGGTGTATATTGAGTCATAGATTCTTGGCTGATGTTCATAGGTCAAATTTATTTGTTTGATCTTCAAATGTTTCACAACTCTATCATTATGGTCCCACTATCTCAATTCATCATGTTGTAACTTGAAATATTCTCTATGCCTAGCAACATATTTAATGTTGTCCAAATATAAGAAGATGGTTCTACAAATAGCCAAGGGTGGAGTATACAATAGTCCTTTCCTTTTTCCTCTATAAACACCATTAATACCATTGTGTAGTCATATAAAATGCAAAAAATGGTAACTTGAGCATGGATAATAACACCCAATATTTAGGTCCCTCTTACTTTCTCTCTAAACCCTCTTAGGCTTGTTTTCACTAATTCCTATTCATTCATGGCCTTCTAGACTTGACCCCAACTGAGTTAAGACCCTATCTTCATGACCAATCTATCCCTCCAAGTCTTATCTACCTAAGACAATAGTGCCAAATTTGGACTATAGCACTAGACCCTAAGGTGTCTCCTTTTTATCACTCCTATTTGATCATGATTTGAGCCCAATTTATGGGTTTTTCTCAATTCCTCTAGTTAATTATGTTGGATTAGTCTGGTTTCATCTAACCCATGACCAATATATCCCTATAAAATACCATTCACATATAATTTGGAAGGGTTAGAAAATATCATTCAAGCAAGTAATAATACAATAAAGACCACTCAAACAATCTTCCCTATTCTTTGCATACAACTAGCCTATACACTTTCAAGATAATTAAAGACTTTAAACCAACCCCTAATTATCTCAAGCTTACCTAGTTTTAGCATTTCTTGAAATTTATTCACTATTGTACCAAGCACTCTTAAAGGGAGAAATACATATGGCTTGATCCTTATTCAGAGTATTGGTATGTAGGTAGCATTCCCACACACAAGGTGTGAAGCATGTCTACTGCATCTTACACACACTAACCCCTTTTCTCCATTTGCCAAAGTTTCTTTCAATTGTGTAAAAGATACAATTACATGAAGAATTAAATCTATAGGGATATTTGTTAATAGTGAGGACCTAAAAGTTGGTGTACAGGCTCACATTAAGCAAGTGAAAACAACCCAAAAAGCTTAAATCTCTAGAACAATAGTGCTAGAGAAGGACTATATCACTAGAGCCCAGGGTGTCTAGTTTTGGTACTCCTATCAAATCAAAAGACAAAGCCTAGGATCTTGTTTGTGATAGTGTCCCATTATTACACAAAAATTCTAGACCCTATCTCAATCAAAATAGTCCAAAATAAGTTAATTTTGATTTTCTCTCTCACTACTATTTTTAGAAAAGGTCTAATTGTTATTTAATTTCATAAATTAGTAGCTTTAATTAGGAATATTATTTATTGATTTATCCTACTCAAACTTGTTTATTAAATAGGAATAAAACTCCATTATTCCTGAAAATAACAAATCATTTGGTGAACCCAACATGGATCAAACATAAAACCTTCTAATGTACATTACCTACTAGCTTAAATAGATTAATTTATTGACATATCATCAATATCTAACACTTGTGTGTTTCTTAGCATATACCTAGTCTTTTAATGAACATGTCTTGCATACACTCCCTCTTGATTTGATTAGTTAGATGTGATTGTATCTTTCTAGTCTTTACATGTTTTATTTTCTTGCTTAGCATAGCTTGATGTGATTGCATTACCAATTCCTACTTGTCTCCTATATGTGCCTTAGGACATTTTACAATGTCCTTTGCTTCTATTCATGTGTGTGCCTTATAAAATTTGCCAATGTCCTTTGCTTATAATCTTCTATGAGCACATGGATTTCATGTCAACTTGCTTGTTTCAACTGCATATGTATGTGGCATTTGAACATGCCTTGTATGCT
Source organism: Torreya grandis (assembly GCA_037957365.1). Taxonomy (NCBI): domain Eukaryota; kingdom Viridiplantae; phylum Streptophyta; class Pinopsida; order Cupressales; family Taxaceae; genus Torreya; species Torreya grandis. The sequence goes on along the minus strand of JARHVA010000837.1, from coordinate 750,272 downwards.
TGCTTTTCAGTTTGAGTGAGATGTGTCCATGTCCCTTATTTACATGGCCCCTTAGCCACCCTTATATTCTTTTTACTTCTTGCTTGAGTGTTTTTTTGATTGATTATGTCTTTGATTGTTTCAATGCTATGATCCTTATCATACAGTTTTCCTATTATCTTGTATGCCATGATGGACATCATGCTCCATCCCTCAAACTAACAAACTACAACTAACACTTTGAGTTCTAGTTCAGTACATTGTACATGATATTAAAATGTTACATATATATAGACATATCCCTATTGATTAAATAATATTTCAAATCAAACCATGTTATATCTTGAGATATCTTGTTGATTATCATTGCTATATCATGTATATTTCCATCTTAACACGCTTGTAGGGCTTCTTATTTTAAGGGTAATCATTACAGAGTACCTATTCTTACCATTAGAAGAGAGGGAGACAATCAAGGGTTTTTATATAGAGATGAGAGTTCCTATCGATTGAAAAAAACTAGTTTTAGAACAACTAGAATAACGACCAATTATCAAACCACTCAAAACAGACTAGGTAGATAGTCAATATTCTATAATAGTGATTAATTTTAGCACATGACAATAGCACCAAGGCTGGGCTACAGTGGAAGACACCATGGTGTCCATTTTTTGTGATCCTATCCAAATAATAAAAAAAAGGTTTTCCAAAATTAGGCAAAAATTTAGGTTCAACTACAATTTTGTACAATCAAACAAGTTTAGATCAGTAGTTTTCTTAGAGAATCTAGACATAGGGGGCATCAATCATGAAATAATTGGTCCTTAATTTTATTTTTAGATATGATAGCTGGCATAACTTATAGATCATAATCCATGTTTAGGGGCAGATTGCACAACACTTTTACTTCTTTTCTTTTTGTTTTCAACATTACCTAGGCATTCTCAATAGTTGCATGCCTGATACCATCTGTGAGTGGTTGGTATCATTTTGGAGTGGCTTTCATACAAGCCTAATCTCCATATTTTTTGAGTTGGCTAACATTGATCTAATTTCCAACACATATTTAACTATCCATGCCACATTGTTAGATTTTAAGAATATCCATGGGCTTCAACAGCCATATCATTTGACATAATTATTCATACCAATATTAGTTTATAGCTTCAATTTATGGGGCAATGATGGAGCCAAAGGTCTAGCATTTGAATTCTTGAGCCACCTATTCAGAGGGATTGCACATGTAGTGCAAACATCAATTAACACATACATGATCATCTAGCTTCATTTTGTAGGTAATGATGGAGTCAAAGGGATATGCTTTACATTATTAAGCCACTTTTTGTGGAATTTGGCACTCATCTTTGTTCATGATATAAATTTTAATAAAACATCACCTAACACATCCAGTAATGCTTAGCCTTAATCAATATCATAATAGCTTTTGTATGGGTTTGTGTACCTAGTGAGATGTATTCATTAATTTTTCTTCCCCTCTTTTACCTATATTTTTACATTCTTATTTTATATTGCATATAATAAGAACTAATCTACTCTTTTTTTCCTTTCATAGATTCACTCTTACACAACATGCTCTCTATGCACTATCCAACATTACTCAGCATCACACAAGCTTTATGGGCTTCACCTTTGTAGGTAATTTCAAGTATGATTTCTCTTTTCCTTTATCCTAATATTTCACTTTGATGCATCAATAGAACAAATAGGGGAAAATGTAGTCATATAAATATAAAAATTGGTAACTTGAGCATGGCTAATGACACCCAATCATTAGGTCCCTATTATTTTCTCTCTAGACCCTCTCAGGCTTGTTTTCACTGATTCATAGTCATTCATGGCCTTCCAAACATGACCCTAGATGAGATAGGACCCTCTCTTCATGACCAATCCATCCCCATAGGTCTCATCTACCTAGGATAATAACACTAAAGTTGGACTATAGTGATAGACCTTAGGGTGTCCCCTTTCCAATGCTGTTGTCAAATCACAATTTGAGCCTAGTTTACCATTTTTTTATCGATTCCTCTTGTTCATTATGCCAATGTAGTTTGGTTTCATCTAACACATGACCAATAGAACCCTATAAAAACCTATTCAAAGATAATTTAGAAAGGGTTATAAAATATCATTCAAGCAAACAGAAATACAAGGAAGATGACTCAAGTAATCTTCCCTATTCTCTACATACAACTAACCTATACACTTTCAAGCTAGTTCAAGTCTTCAGATCAACCCCTAGTCATCTTAAGCTTACTTAGTTTTAGCATTTCTTGCATTTCATTCACTATTACATCAAGCACTCTTAAAGGGAGAACTACATATGGCTTTATCCATCGTTGAAGTATTGGTATGTAGGCAACATGCCATGCCCACACATGGGGTATGAATCACGTGCAGTGCATCTTGCACACACTAACCCATTTTCCCCATTTTCTAAAGTTTCTTTCAATTGCATAAAAGATATAAGTACATGAATAATTATGTCTATAGGGAGCTATTTTGATATAAAATACTTTAAAATTGGTACATAGGGTCATACTGAGTAGGTGAAGAAAACCCAAAAAGCTTAAATCCTCAAGACAATAGTGCTGGTTAAGGACTATAACACTAGATACCAAGGTGTCTAATTCTAGCACTCTAGTCCAATTAGAAAAAAAAGTCTAGGATCTTGTTTGTGATAGTGTCCCAGTCTTGCACACAAATTTTTAGACCATGTCTCAGTTAGAACAGTCCAGAATAAGCTAAGTTTGATTTTCTCTCACTATTATTTTTAGAAAATGTCTAATTATAATTTAATTTCACAAATCAGTAGCTTTAATTAGGAAGATTATTTACTAATTTATCCTACTTAGAATTGTTTATTAAATAGGAATAAAAATCCATTATTCCTAAGAATAAAAAATCATTTGTTGAACTCAACTTACTTTGAATTTTACATAAAAACCCTAGGGTAAATTCCTAGCTAATTTTTTCCATTAATTTTTAAATTTTTTTATTGAATATTAAAATAAAAAATTCCTCTCAAATTTTAAAATTTTGTATTAAATTTTAAAATAAATTTATTTAAAACCCTAGTTGCATACACTAGGTCCCAGTGATTTTCCAACATTAATCCAATAATTTCTTAATTTTTTGTTTGCACATATAAATTAGAAATTTATCTCAAATTTTAAAATTTTGTAGTAAATCTTAAAATAAATTTATTTAAAACACTAGTTGCCTCAACTAGCTCCCAATAACTTTACATTAATTTCCCAATCATTTTTTGAATTTTTAGTTGCATATTAAAATAAAAAAATCATTTTAAATTTCAAAACTTCATAGTAATTTCAAATAAAAAATCTCAAAACCCTAGTTGCATCTACTAGGCCCCATTAAATCAAGCACTTTCCCATAAATTTCTGAATTTTTTATTGAATACTTAACTTAGAAATTCAATTTCAATTTCAAAAATTCATTGTATTTTGTAAACATATTTTTGAAAATTCCTTAGTCGGATATACTAGCTCCTATTTTACTTCTTGAGGTATCACCTTACATGTTTGAGATCTTCGTATCCTTTCTATGCATATTACAATTTCTTCTTTAGATTATATCAGTTTAATCTTTTCTACTATTATCCATGTTATTTTCCTTATGCCACCTAATTTCCTTTCATCTCTTCCTTCAAGACGAAGTGAAAGACGTAGTGGAAATCCTCTTGAATTTACCTACACTCCTTCAATCTAACCATACACCATAGACAAATAACCAGCTCAGTTTCTTGTTATAAATCCTACACATCTAGATTACACAAATTTTCATCAAGATAACTCTGATAATGATAAGTATGAAAATAAAAATGATGATTTACACACCAATTCTCATGATCTACCACATGGGACTACTGATCGACTTCCACCTATTGTTGATAATGAAGTTGTCCTCAACAAAGATTTTTTTTTACAAAGTTTTTGAGAAAGACTTAGGGAATATCCCTGAGATCATACTCTTATCTTTCAATCTATCATGGAAATTAAAAAGGCTAATAAAGTTGAGTCTTCCATTCTTTTAGAGCCACCAATTTCAAATGATACTATAGGGACAACTATGTCTCAACAACCGCCTATAACAACCCAACCTACGTCTATGCCACTAGTTATAGCTAGGACATCCATATCTCCTAATGTGGTATCCCTTATGTAAGATATAATATCTCTTCAATCTAAGGTGCTACATCTTGAGCAAGGTGCCACTAGACCTACGTAAGCTTTGGATTTTTTTGCTCTTCTACATACACCATTAACACATTACATTGCATGTACACCCTTGCCAAAAGATTTTATTCAACCTAAGCTTACTATTTATGATGGCAAGGGTGATCTAGAGACACATTTGAGATCTTTTCATACATCATGCTTAGAATATGTACCAAATGATTGGATACTTACCAATATATTTCCACATAGCCTAAAGGATTATGCTTTATAATGTCTACTGAATTAATCAATCAATGCATGCAATCTTTTAGCTGACATGTTCCTAGCACACTTTAGTAAACATTGGTGATAATGCTTCATATGTTCAAATTCTTTAGTAGAAATGATGACCAAATGAGCACCTCACAGACTATGTTATTTGGTATTAGACCATCTTGGATAAGATGACTAGCCACATGGTAGATCAGAAGTTACAAGACCTTTTCAAACAAAGTCTTCTACCATCACTTCATGAATCAATCATGTTCAAAAGACTTTCTTCCTTCACCTAATTATGTCACACATTAAAGGAAAGATAATTCCAACTAATTTCAATGGGAAAACTAAAGTACACTAATACATCAGACACAACTAATAAGAGTAATAACAAAGTCTCATATAAGGTCAATTTTAATGATACTAAAGGGTAGAATCAACCTATAGTTAATGCAGCTTCAAATCCTCCTTAATGAATAGTTTTGTTAGCACCCCCTTAGCATATTTTTTCACATCTTCAAGTTTCTCCATCCAAGGTTTTATAATATATTTTGGATTGTAATATAATATATCTCTTTTCTATTCAATAAATTGATCCAATAAATCCTCTTCCAAAGGGATATGATCAATAGGCATTTTGAAAATATCATAAGGCACCACGCCATACAACAAACACATGCATTAGTTTAAAGCACAAGATATAGGACCTAATAGACTCAAATGATATTGATCTTGGAACTTTAGTTGAACCTCCATTAGCAAATAAAACATAGGATAAAGTATTGAAAAATCTTCTCATATCCATTTCCACAACATTCAAAATAGGATACAGGGGACACATCAGGTTGTTCATCATGCATATCATGCACATCCACCAATAGATACATATATGGCACCTTAAATTGAGTTACATCATTTGAGAAACATGATTGGTGTATATAATTATAGATTTATCTCCTTCTTAGAGCAAGATATCATTGAGGATGATTCAAATTACTATGCACTCTTTATCGGAGCTCACATTCATATTCAACCTATTCATAGGGTGCTTATTGATAATGCGTCAAGTCTTAACATGTGCACCTTGACACTAATATAAAATTTGGGTTATTTAGATAAAGATATCACTCTAATAGACATAGTTATCAATGGATTCAATGGGTATATACAAAGTTCTTTGGGAGAGATAGTACTTCCACTACAAGTTGATCCTGCACATGTGGCCACACTATTCACTATAGTTCCTAGTGTAGGATTTTTTGATATGTTACTTGGTCAACCATGGATTTAAAAACTTAGAGAAATACCTTCTATAGTTCATATATGTGTGAAATTAATTAATGCTAATTAGGTTATTATATTTAGAAGAGTTATATTGAGTTACCACTCTCCACTTCAGAGCCATTATCTACTTTATAGTCACTAGTTTCAATTTTGCCACTAGTTTTAGTTTTTCCACTATTTTCATATTCTCCTCTAGCTTTAGTTCCTATCCCATTTCAGATTCAGACATGGTTGAGGCATCCATCAAAAGTACAAAGGGTTTAAACACCTCCACAGCTTCAAGATTCTAGATAGTTTCTAGCTATAGTATTCATACCTAGAGTAGTTTCATTGAAATCTCATGCATATACACATAGATCACATGTAAAAATATCTTCTCATAATTATAGATGGCTCCCTAAGATCCCTATATTTGCATCCACTTCTGAAAGTTACATAAGGACCACATAATCAGTTTCTACTTCAAATATTTTAGAACATTTACAACATATACAACTTTTAGATCCATAGTCTCAGTATTTTCATCATGTTTCATGATCATACATGATTCCACTCCTTGATACATGACAAAATGATAGGGAGTCTCACATGAGACTCATTGGTTATTATGATTTCTCTTCAGCATTGATTGTACATAGTTTCTTCTGCATTGATTGCACATAGTTCAAAATTTTCAAAAATACAAAAATAATATAACATTTCAAAATCCAAAAACATTCAAAAATTTCAAAAAACCAAATTTTTTTTGGTTGTATACATCATCCATGTATTAAACTTCTACTACTATTCTAGGACTTACATTTGATATTTCATGCTATTATATGTCAATTTATCTACATTACCATGCTTCACTTGATCTTCTTTGAGTGTGTGCAGTGATATCCAAATTTTTGATTGCTTCACTCTACCCATAAAGGGGGCACCCTAGATCTAAATTAAAGACACACTTTGATATACATACCCATTGGGGGCATTTTTTTTCATGACTACACCATCTAAGTTATGGCATTCCTACACTACACACTCCAAGTTATCATGCTAATATATAATACCTACTAGTTTACACAGAGTACTTTATCAACATATCATCAGTATCTAGCACTCATGTATTTATTATCATATACCTAGTCTTGTACTAAATATGTCTTAAATACTTTCCCTCTTGATTTGATCAGATAGATGTGATTGTATCTTTCTAGTCTTTACATGCTTTATCTTCTTGCTTAGCGTAGCTTGATGTGATTACATTGCTAGTTCTTTTTTTTCTCTTGTATGTGACTTAGGACATTTTCTAATGTCATTTACTTCTATTCATGTGTGTGCTTTAGGAAATTTTAAAATGTCCTTTTCTTTTACTCTTTTATGATCCTATGGCTTTCATGCCAACTTGCTTGTTTCAACTATATGTGTATGTGGCATTTGAACATGCCTTATATGTTTGATTTTTAGTTTGAGTGACATGTGCCCATGTCCCTTATTTGTTTAGACCCTTAGCCACCCTTTAATGTTTCTTTGTTCTTGCTTGAGTGATCTTTTTCTTGATTACATATTCTTTTATTGCAATGACATGATCCTTATCATGTATTTTTCCTATTCTCTTAGATGCCATGATGGACATCATGCTCCATCCCTCTAACTAACAACTAAAAACTAATACTTTTATTTCTAGTTCATTACATTGCACATGCTATTAGATTGTTACATATATCTAGGAATAACCCTATTGATCTAATAATCTCTCAAATCAAACCATGTTATATCTTGAGATATCTTGTTGATTATCATTGCTATATCATGTAGATTTATAGATTAACACACTTACAGGGCTTCTTATTCTAAGGGTAGTCATTGAATGATACCTATTCCTTCTCTTAGAAGAGGGGGAAACAAATAGGAGTTTTATTATAGAGATTATAGCTCCTATTGGTTAAAAAAATCTAGTTTTAGAATAACTAAAACAACAACCAGTCATCAAAACACTCAGAACAGACTAGGCACACAATCAAATTTTAAGAACAATGATCAGTTTCAGCACAAGACAATAATGTTGAGGCTAGACTATAGCACTAAACACTAGGGTGTCTATTTTTGTCATTCCTATCCAAACAACAAAAAAACTAGGTTTTCTAGAAGCAAGTAGAAAGGTAGGTTTAGTTATAGTTTTGCACAATCAGACCAATTTAGATTAGCAATTTTTAGTATAATTTTCTTAGATTATCTAGATAAGGGCATCATGCATGGAATGATTGTTCCTAGCTTCTAGTTTTAGATATGATAGTTGGCATAACTTCTAGATCAAAATCCATGTTTCAAACACAAGTGATTGGGGGCAGATTGTACATCACTTTTTCTTCTTTTCTTTTAATTTTTAACATTACTCAAGTATTCTCAGTAGTTGAATTTCTTATTCCATATGTATTTGGTTGGAATCATTTTGTATTGACTTTCATACAATATTAATATACACATTTCTGAGTACTCAAATTCTTGAGTGATTTCCACGTAAGCCATAAATTGAGTTTTGGAGTGGCTTTCATACAAGCATGATCTCCATCTTTTTTGAGTTGGCCAACATTGGCCTAGTTTCTTACACATATTTGGCTATCCATGCCACATTTTTAGATTTATAAAACATTCATGGGATTTAGGATCCATCTCATATAACATACTTCTTCATACTGGTATCAGTTTATAACTTCACTTCATGGGTAATGATGGTGATAAAGGGCTATCCTTTGCATTATTGAACCACCTATTCAGAGGGATTGGAAACATATTCAAAACATTGATTAACACATGCATGACCATCTAGCTTCACTCAATAGGTGAATATGGAGCCAAAGGGTTAGACTTTACATTCATGAGCCACTTTATAGGGAATTAAGCACTCAACTCCATTCATGATATAAATTTTGGTACAACATCATCCAACACATCCAATATTACTCATTCGTACTCAGTATCAGAATATGTTTTATAGTAGTTTGTGTACCCAATGAGATGTATTAATTCCTTTATCTTCCTATCTCTTACTTAGCTTTGTACGTTCTTATTTTATATTACATATAATAAGAACTGATCTCCTATTTTTTTTCTTTTCATAGATTCACACTTACACAACATGCTCTCTATGCACTATCCAACATTATTTAGAATCACAAAAGCTTCATGGGCTTCACCTTTATAGGTAAGTTAAGGTACACTTTCTATTTTCCTTTATCCTAGTATTTCACTTTTTTACATCACTAGAATAAGGGGGGGAATGTAGTCATATAAAATGCAAAAAATTCTAACTTGAACATGGCTAATGACACCCAATACTTAGGTCCTTATTTACTCTCTAAACCCTCTCAACCTTGTTTTCTTATATTCCTAGTCATCCATGGCCATCTAGACATGACCCAAAATGAGTTAGGACCCTCTCTTCATGACCAATTCATCCTCCTAGGTCTCATATACCTAGATAATAGTGCCAAAGTTGGACTATAGTGTTGGAACCTAGGGTCTCCCCTTTCCAGTGCTCTTATCCAATCATAATTTGAACCTAGTTTACCATTTTTTCTTGATTCCTCTTATTTATTATGTCAGGGTAGTCTAGTCTCATCTAACCCATGACCAATAAATCCCTATAAAATACCATTAAAATATCATTTGGAAAGGGTTGGAAAATATAATTCAAGTAATCAAGAATATAAGAAAGACCACTCAAGCAATCTTCCCTATTCTCTGCATACAACCAGCCTATACACTTTTAAGCTAATTCAAGTCTTCATAATAGCCCATAGTCATCTCAACCTTACCCAGTTTTAGCATTTCTTGCATTTCATTAACTATTTCACCAAGCACTATTAAAATGAGAACTACATATGACTTGATCCCTCTTCAGAGTATTGGTATGTAGGTAGTGTATCCACACATGGGGTGTGAAGCACGTCTAGTATATGTTACACACACTAACCCATTATCCCCATTTGTAAAACTTTATATCAATTATATAGAAGATATAAGTACATGAATAATTTTATCTACAAGGATCTCTATTGACAATGAGGACCTAAAAATTGGTACATAGGCTCACACTAAGTAGGCAAATAAAACCTAAAAATCTTAAATTCTTAGGATAATAGCAATGGAGAAGGAATATAGCACCAAATCCCATGGTATCTATTTTTGATGTTCCTATCTAATCAAAAAATTAAGTCTATGATCTTGTTTGTGATAGTGTCCCAGTCTTGCACATAAATTTTTATACCCTATCTCAGTCAGAATAGTCTAGAATAAGCTAAGTTTGATTTTCTCTCTCTCACTGCTATTTTTAGAAAAGGTCTAGTTACAATTTGATTTCACAAATTAGTAGATTAATTAAGAATATTATTTACTAATTTATCATACTTATACTTGTTTATTAACTAGGAATAAAACTCCATTATTCCCAAAAATAAGAAATCACATTGCATATTTAGAAAGCAAGTTCCTACTCAACCAATTTATTTGGAACGTGGATTTTCAATCTAAGTGGAGTGTAATACATTCCCTCAATCCTAATGATTATAAAGTATAGATAAAACCATATGTCCCTAATAAACTCAATGGAATTCTTAGCTAATGGGTTGACTCTTGGCATTGAGTTTCATGTTATAACCTCAGTCAAGGAAGGATAGATGCAATGATAGATAAATTGAATATGGTCCCTATAATTGAAGATACATAGATTTGAATAGAATTTAGACACTTTATGTGTATTTTTAGGTGACCATCCCCTAAATTTAGGGATCCCAATTATGGCAAGTAGGGCATACAAAAGGTAAGACATCATGTAGAATTTTTTTCTAGACCCTTTCTTGACTGTGGAGATATGCCTACATAAACATGTGATGATAAATTCACCAATGGGAGGGGTGAGATATTTCTCAATCATAAATTATACTAGGGTTACCCAAATGCTATCAACATAAGTGGTAATGGGGTTTCCATATAGCCTGTTCATCAAGGTCATTATCATCCTAATTTTAGGTTATTATTAGCTAATGGGAATGTTTCCACTAAGGTCATAAATCACATGGTTTACAAAATACAACCATGGGACTAGGATGGTTTTGAGGTCATATTATTATCCCATTCATTAAGTGTGGGTATATCTACTTGAGGCTTCGGTAACTTATAATGGTTATCAAAATCAATGGGATACACATAAGAAATACATTAATGAGTAGGTTCATTGATCAACATACCCTTTTCAATTTTAAATTATTTAAAAATATGGAGGAGGGCATATATATAGTGAAGTACCTATGGTTTTGTTGTTTCATGGTGAAGGATCATCATCTATGCTGCAACTAGGTCATAATATCTTGTCTTGAAGGATGAAATCTTCTCATCATCTTTTTTTATGGGCTACAATTCTTCAATTGTCCAAAATATCTTGGATAAATTATTGTATCCAATGTTCAACACCATAGCATCAAATACTATCTCCTTAAATACCCTTCTGAATCTATGGTTAAGTAGAGATTTATGTCCTCTTTATATTGCTTCCATGACACCATGACTGTGAGCTTTATAAATTTCTCACTAGTGGTCTATAAATTGAGTTTGGATTAATCTTCACTTTCTCAAATGATAATTGATCTTTCTCTAGTTTGATTATGGTTAATTTGAGATCAAATTAGGGATTTGTGGATGCTAGGGTTTCTTAACAAGTATTTTATAAGCTTTGATGGTGATGGTTTTTATAATTAAGTGAATTTGATGAAATGGATTTGATTTGTATCTCTACCTTTATACCTTTGATTTTTCATGACCACAAAATCTTTAGTTTTGTTGTTTTCTAATTAGGTGGCATCTATGTGGTATCCAACTGGCATTTTCATGACACTTTGTTCATTAATGTTAAAAAATTGATTATTGCAATTTAAAAATACCACTTGGTCTTACTCCATTGGATCATCTTGCATAGATCAATGTGATCCCTTGATATCAATCCTTTGAGTTACATACCATTGGCTGCTATTTATATTAAACCCCATAGTGACACCACCTAGTAGTTCCCACTAGGCTTCTCAAGTTTGAAACCTTGTCAGCTCCATCAGTTAGCATGCATTCACCACATGGTGGTCATATGGGTCTTTAGAGGTTTCATATAATAATACATAGAGATCTTGCTCCTTTTGATCATTTTCTTCTGATCACATGTGAGTCGTAGATCTTACAAAGGTGCACAATATTAAAGTTAGCATCAGGACATATAATAACATAGGTTAAATACTTTAGACTATGATTTATTTCATGTTAATAAATATGATATAAAATTTAGGCTAAAGTATTTAAGCTAATCTTAGATCACAATAAAAAGGGACTTTTAATAATAAAAATATTGAGTAAAATAGTTTCTTTTAGCCTAAAGTTTTATCATATTAATAAATATGATAAAAATTTAGGGTAAAAATTTATAAGATAACTTTTAAATAATGGGACCTTGTATTTTTTAGGTTAAGTTGATAAAATAGATTGAAATAATATCATGGGACATATGGGGACCAAGCATGACATTTTAGACAAAAGTTTAGTCAAATGTTTAGAAACATGACCACACTTTAGGATAAATTTGAACTAGGTTATGATGAGATAAAGGCTAAATGAAAGGCTAATTTTATTAGGGAACCGCAAAACTCTAAACAATCTTATTCTCCAAATGGGTATCCATTGATCCTACAACACAAGTAATGAGCCTTAGAAATATTTAACACATTCATTCATATAATCAAGATGGGTTCATAGGTTCAAATTTTTATGGTCTCATGGATGTCAATGATCATCATATGACCATCTTGACATTCATGTAAACATCAAAATTAAGCTCTCATAGTTAACCATATGGTTTAAAATTTGATAGCCTCATAGACGTCAATGATAGCCTCATGGGTTTTAATTGATAGGTCTGAGAACATCAAATTTAAGTCTTTTAACATACCAATAGGTCCCATAGAAGCTTCAACATGCTCCACCCAATCATCTCTCACGAGTAAATACAAACTATCGATCATAATTAGAGTAGATAACCATGATTGGTCCTTGAAATCTCCATGGGGATCTTGGTCTTTTGATTCTATTGACATTGGGAAGGGCCCACAAATTGTATATCTATGTTTGGGTTCTCATGATGGTGACACTTATCACCCTTGCATGACTTTCATAGGTCTTATGAATTTTAATATTGTGTTGCTCCATTGGATCAATTTTATATGAGTAGCCACATATCATTGATTATGATCCATGTGATCAAGTGAGATTGGCTCCATGGATCAAAGTCTTTGATTCACCAGGTTCACCTCACTCTATTTGATCAATGTTGATCAATTAAACATGGGCCATTGATCTTATAAATAAGCACATGACTTTAGTTAGGGCTTGGGGAATATAAGACTTAGGTTAAAGTGTTAAGACTAAGGTACCAATTATGTTAATAAATATTATTGGGGACTTATGAATAAGACCTTAGTATAAGTTGTAACAAGAGGGACCATGGTAATAACAAAGGTTAGACCAAACTATGAACATAATAAAAGGACCCTATAAAAATTAAAGTTAAAACATGCACAAATGAAAGGGGAAAAAGGGGGAAATATATTAAGGGGACCAAACATATAATTTTTAGGATATTTTTTGGTTGTGTTGAAAAACATGACTAAGCTATGGTATAAAAATTAATCCTGAGTCCACAACATTTTTAAAGTACTCCCACCAATTTTATCTACCAATTTTGAATTTTGTCTAAAAAATTATGCTAGGGTTTATGGAGGACTTATAGGAGAATTAAACATGGATTGGACTTGGATTTATTTAGACTAAAGGCTATTAAAATATTTAATATGGATTAAATTGTAAAATCCTAGCATAATCTATTCAAAGAGAGTTCCATTATACCTATAACTTGGAACATGAAGATTCACTATTATCCACATTAGGCCAAGTTGAAGTAGAATAATGATAAAAGACAAAATAGAACATTGTGTGGATGATCTTCAAATACAAATAATTTTAGAACCTATTAAATGACATTTTTATCAAGTGAATTTAAACTTTAAAGTATAAATTTGCATAATTTTAACACAAGGGTCCCCATTTTTTAAGATTGGGGTATGTTGCCCTCAATAAAGTGGTCATAATGTCAAAGTGATTTGAGGGCTTAGATAATATCTCCAAAAATACTATGGTTACTTTCATTCCCACTTTCACTCTCCCTAAAACCCAACAATGGTTAAACCTACTTGGTTAGGAGGAGGTAGTTATCCTATTAACATTCCAAGACTTACCAATGATCTGCCCAAAAATCCTAAGAAGTTATGCCTAAGGTATTTTCATGGTATGGTAATAAAAGTAGAGGAACACATATAGACCTTCAATTATGACTTGATCATAACTTAGGTCTAACATGAATCAATTACTTATAGAATATTCCCTTACACTTTATATGAGTCAGCGTATGTTTGGTACCAAGGTCTCCCAAATGGATCCATCACCTCTTGTGCTGATCATTAACCACTTTAGGATACCAATATACCCTACCATAATATACCACCAATTTTTTTATACCCATAAATAACCTAATAAACCCATGAGTATATTTAATAATTGATTTTAAAATTTATACAAAAAGGCTAAAATACACTTACACAGATCGAGTTGTTTGATATAAAAACATACTTAAGGGCCCTAAACCCCATGACTTCCATGTTCCTTAGGAGGACCCCAAAAAATATTAAATATTTATCCTTGGCCTTCCATGAAGTATTCAATATTAAATATAATTTGGTAACCCAAGGATATGGTGTTAGTCTCTTACCCTCACTATGACAAGCTAGTGGGTAAAACCAAATTCCTATGGTCAATTAGGCTACTATCTAGAATAATTATTTGATGAATCTAATATTAGGATATATGTATTAAATCATAAATATATTATATAATATAATTCACTTAAACCTCATGCTTAACAATCAAACCTATACTCCCCTAGATAACATACTGACACAACATATGACTTAAAAAATCATTCTAGTGGCCTATAATAAAATCGATACCACTCATGGTTTGGCTGGTTGTGATGCCCCTAGTAAAAACCAAGATGTTATAGCTTCATTCCTAAATAATAATACATATACTAGAAATACCCTTAACATCATGCATCCTATTATCCTTGCACTTTTAAATGTTACTACACTGGTGGCTAGCCCACCAACTCAATTAAGAGTTAACCAAAGTTCCCTTATCAACCCTAAGGTAGATAATTTATAGTAAATGGTCTACATATTGACCAATTACATGATTAAATTATGTAGATGGGTGCCTAAAAACATCAATGAAGCTATGAATATCCCACCCCAAAACATAAATTATAAATTTTAAAGGGCTAATAGATAGTGGAACACTAAGTGTAATAATATCAATGTACCTATTTCCCTTGACAACACCAATAAAAGGAGAAATAATGCCACTAATTTAATAAACATGAAAACCTAACTTTATCCACTTGGTGTACATTACATAATATAGCATACCATGCTAAAATAGATTATGCTCAGCTTACATTGGCCTCAAACATCTTCCAAAATGAGATGGATAATGTTGAAATAACACATATATCAGACAATGTCAAATTAGGCCCAAGTGGAAAAAACTCAATAAATACCATGGTATTAGAGACCTATGAGTCTACATTTGAGAGTGATAATGATCTTGAGGACAACCTAGAAGAGGTCCATGCCTTTAAATAGTTCTAAAGGGGGAACAACTATCAATTTAGAATTAAGTTGTAATGTCCCTTGACTACTTCTACTCCCCTTAACAACATTGAAGTTCCTATTAATTAAACTTATAATAATATTCATATTCCCCATAAGATATATACTACCCCATACCATCCTAAGAACATTGTTTCACCTCCCAAAGATGATAAACAATAGGATCAAATAAAACTAGGTATAACATCATATAATAACTGAAGAAAATAAAGTGCACCATAATAATGCTTAAGTTTCTTCAGGTGTCTATCCAAAAGGACTCATTATTGAGGAAATTATCTTCCTTTAGGAGGAATGAAGATAATAAGATTGCTAATGTTTCTATTTTTATTTACAAGGAAAATATGGAGACTCCTTTTTTGCTCATAATTAAAATTTTTGGCAAAAACTTAATCATTTGGTGGATTCAAGTGCCTAAGGAAACATGATGCCTTGTGTTATTTTACAATAGTTAGAACTAAAACCTAAAAAATGTACCATAAAAGTCATTTGATTGGAAAAATAAGAATTTAAAGCTATTGGTAAGTTAAATCACATCCACATACAATTGGCCTTTGATCTTAGAGTGAAATAATTCATTGACATCTAAGTGGCAGACACATATGGGATGCATAATTAGATCAAAATATAGAGGGATACAAATATGGGCCATATGATTATATAATACAATAATACCAATGAGATATTGTATGAGTAATCATATCTAGGAGTCTATTCACTTGAGAGGGAAGTATAAACTTATGGTAAGTTCTCCATCAACATGCTTACTATGAAAGAGCTTAAATTTGAAGAGTTAGACCAACTAGATGAGGAGGATATACTTTGTTCACCATAACTATTTTTAGTTTGCATTCCTACCTCAACACTTGGGTCTAAGATAATAGTGAAGTCTAATTTATGTGATAAATACGTCCATCATTTAATATAAGTGTGATTATATTCATTAGGAATTTTCTTAGCATTGATGAAATGGCTAAAGCTATTTTTAGGAAGATCATTATGTTGAAAATAGTCAACTAAAGCATTGACTAGATCCTCTAGTTGTAAAATGGAAATTATAAGGAGTTTTTTATACCATTCTAAAGCATCTCATGTGAAGTTTTTGATAACAAGTTTAATAGTGGAAAATATATTAGTTTGAAACCATTCCTTATAAATATTACCAAAAGAATTAAGGAAAATAACATGATCCTTAGTCCCATCATATGTGATAGTTATATAAATATATCCAATGTCTATGGACATAATTAAGGGTGATAAAGGTTCATTTTGGAGATGTTTTAACATTTTATTATGCATAGGAGGTTGAGGGTGAAATTACCATTGGATTTTCTAAGTTTAGAAGAAAAAATACATTGATTTTGTTGAGACATGATAACTAGAGGTTGACTAGCCATTTACAAGTCATGATTTTGCATTTAGATCATTTGATAACTATTAGTTATTTTTATGACATTCATTTATCAATAAATTATGCAATAAATTGAGTTGTATCAATAGGTGGGTTTTCATTAGAAGGATTGGGGGTGTATTTATAGTATTGGGAGGAGTCCTAATGTTGTGAGGAAGATTCCCAATGTTTTTATTAGGGGAAGGATTTCAAAGATTAGTATTAATTACTTAATAATATATTAAGTAAATTTAGATAAAGTACCATTGTGATTAGGGATAAAAATTATATCATCATCAAGGTTTCTAAAGGTGATGGAATTATCTACATCATCAAGTTGACTAATTTCAACCATGTTACATATAGTGAATCTAGATGTGGTTTGAGAGTGTTTTCACCATGAGGTGTTATATTCAGTGGTGGAAAAGGTAGGTAGAAAAGAGAAACCCATGTAAAACCTAAATGGGTTGATATTATCAAAAAAAATCCTAATATGTAACTTCATGATGTTGATGGGATGTGAAGAAGTGACAAAGAATGATATCTTATAGAAAATTAATGATATTATAATGGTTTTTGTAGTTGGTTAGAAGTACATTAGGATATAAAAATATCAATTAGATGGATATAGTGTAGTCATAAATGTGACATATATGGTCACTAAGACAAACTGACTATATCAAGTAGTTTGATACCATCACAAAGGCAAAGTTGAGATATAAACTATATTGATTTAGTTGATATAGTCTAATGTAGGAATTTTTAAAATTAACAATAAATATAATGAAAATGAACTATATTGATCATGTCGATATAGTCACATAGAGTAATGATGGGAGACAAACTATATTAAAGAGTCATATTAAGTTTTGTGTAAAATTTAAGTTATAATTTAGATGTGAACTATATTGAGATGTTTAATATAGTTGCATAGAAAAATATATAACATATAGGATAATAAATTATGTTGAGTTGTTAGATATAGTCAGGGATGTAAACACATGAGATTGTATCAATCTGGTCAATGTAGCCTGGAAACATATGAGATTATATTGAGTTGGTTGATGAAGCATAAAAACATAGGTAGCTATATTGACATTGATTGATGTAGTTACTACGTATAAAACATAACTTTATAACCCTAGCCAATGTATTCTTAAAAACAAAATAAAAGAACAACTAGAAAATTTGAAAAATAATAATTTTTACTAAATATTTTTTTGAAAATAAGATCACATAGATGTAATAGAGTATTTTATCAAATTTTAGGTTGATCTAGATATTGGATCATTTTTTGGATAGTGTCAACCTAATATTTCATAGAAATAACTATAGAGGAAGTACCATACCCATAGGCCACTATACCCAGTATCAAGGGTAATCTAAGAGTAACTTCTAGGTGTTAATTTTAATTAGTACACTATAAAATCAGACAAATGGGTGACCTTCTAAAGTTAAATAAAAATGGAATCCTCAAAATTTTTGATATATCATGAGGAAAATGGAAACTAAAGTCTATGTTCAGCTCTGTACTATGCCTATGTGTATTTTGGAAATACCATCACATTAAAATGTATGTAAAAAATATCTAAGGATTATAAATATAATTTTGCATATCCATTCATGATAGTATCTAAGTGGTTTAAAAATTATTGGAACATAGTTTCTATGGAAAATTAAAGAAAATAGAAGATAAAGTTTGAAAATTGATATCAAAAACTAGTTTATAACATTCAATGAATTTAAATAAATAGATATTCAAACTTAAATGAAATGTGTGATTACATTTTGAAATGAAAAGTTAATTTTCCTTGCTTATGTTTGAAAAATTAAAGAAGTAGAACTATATCATCACTAGTTGATGTAGTTTTACATAGTACAAAACTTTATCAAGTAGATCAATACAGTCTATATAAACATAATTATAGACAAAGATATATTAATAAATTTAATAGTATAATTCAGTTTATTATAAATAATTAAAACTTTAGAACTAAGTCAAGTAGGTCAAAATAGTTTATATAAAATAAAATAAATACAAAAATGAATCAAACAGTTTAATATAGTTTACTATAAATAAATTCAATATAAAAATAAATTTTATATATTGATATTATTTGATAAAAATAAGAAATGAAAATGAAAATACAAAACTATACCATGTATATCAATCTAGTTTAATTTAACAATGAGTTTGAGATAAAAATATATCAAGTTGTTTGATATAGTTTAATGTATATATGGGTAAATAAAAGTAAATTTACTAGGTTAATGTAGTTGGATAGAGATAATAATAAACATATCTAAAAATAATGAAACTAGGTCATGTTGGCCAAAATAATTCACTACAAAATACACAAAAAATACAACTATATCATGTTGTTTGATATCATGCAATGACAAAAAAATGAAAATAGAAATCTATAATTTTTTTTTATATAGTTTATTGCATAGGTGAAATCAATGGTTAGCTTCATGCCATTTTCACCATAATGAATGCAATGAGATATGATTTGAATTGAAAATATATTATCTAATGATCTATACTTGGATAATTTAAATCAAATATATATCATTGATATGTAATGAAATCAAGATATTACCAATGGATCTACTAAACTTAGCAAAAGGAACACCTATAACACATTATCAAGATAAATGGTTCTAAATCATCCAAGTAATAAAAAAAATACAATATCCATAGCTAGGTATCTAATTATAAAGTAATCAAATATCAAAATCAAGCAATGGAGGTGAGGGGATGGGTTGGAAACCTATTTAAAATAGGTAAGGAGCCATGGTAAGTAAATGGGGGCCTCAGCCACCTAAGGTGTATAAATGGAAAGTTTGAATAATCTTATGAACACACTAGGTTTAAGTGTAGAGAGAATTCAAAAATGGAGGAATACATTCATTTATCAAGTGATTATTCAACTTATATCTATCAAAAAGTAAAGAGCTAGGGTTACAAAATACCTACCTTAAAAATTATTTATCGAGCTTCAATCTATCCCTCGATCAATGTTTTTAATAAAATATTTATTTGGTTCTAACGGTATCAATGACTAAATCAATATCTAGGATAAAATTACTCCTCATATTGCATCAAATATTCCAAAAGACAAGATTTTTCTTCCCAAAAAAGATCTAAGCAATAACTCCCAATGTAGACTTAGAAAAGGAGTGAAAGCAATAGAAATTGAAAATGAATGTTCCTCTCTTTTGGATTAAAATGGTGGCTTGTATTTATAATGATTAGTTACCTTAATCTATATAATATATTTATTATAAAATATAGGTGAGCTATATTTCATAAATGGGTAAAATAGCCTCAAACTAGCTCAACCTGGTCAACTTTATTATGAAGGATACACTTAAACATTCAAAATTGCATCTATCTAATTGATGTGGTTAAGATGGGGCTATTAAAAATTTTAGATACATCAAATGGGATGAAAACATTAAAAAATATAGGTCTTGGTATAGTTATGGGATAATATATGGAAGGAGATAACTTTGGGGATCAAATCTAAGGAAGTTAGAATGTGTATACACATAATATTTTAAAACTTTTATTGATTACTAACACTTTGTATCTTGTAGGAACCCATTGAGTCTCAATCTCTCTGAGTGCATGCCTTAAGGGGTGAACTGGGAAAGGGATGGGCATACCATTGGTGATTTGTAAGATTGTTGTCTATTTTTCCACTTACCATTTACACACTCATCTCTTAAAAACCATTTACCCTAAGCTTATTCTTCTTAGACTTACCCATTCCAATCTTTTTCCATGCTTTATCCTCCTTTTCTTGCATTAATTACCTTTTCGATAGTTAGGTATATTAGGTTGATTGGGTCAACCCTATATAGTTTAGGTGTATTTTTCACTCTTTAAGTTTGTTAGCCTTTCAACTGACCTATCTTAGACCTATCGAATTATCCCTAAAAACATATAGGGTTGACTGGGTTGACCCAACAAAACCAACATTTTTGAAAGGATTTAGGGAAATATCTACCTATATATACAAGTTCATTTCCAACCATTTGTAAGAATAGACATGAAGAAGAATAAATGTGAATGAGCATCTACTTATTGACCATTCTACACGAGGAATAAATTTTAGGGTTCCATACTTTATTTAGAGATAACAGATCTTATCTTATAGAGAAGTATTTTGGATACATAGATAGGTCGTGTATCCTACACTTGATTCATCTTTGTTATCCTTGCATACCACAACAATTTCTTGAAAATCACCTTGGCCAAGGGAAATATTGAGGGTTGAATTCCTAACTTTATTTCTCCTTTGTAAGGGTAGATATATAACAGAGTTTTGATTTTATTCCCATGCATTAGGATTCCATATACATTGATGTGAGTATATGTATTCTATGCATGTTTAGTTTAGCTTTTTGTTTTGTTTTTGACCCAAACTTTTTTCCACAAGTTTTGGTGTGCACTATATTAGATTTATTTTATTTTTTATTTGAATAGGTGAATATTAAACCTTATAAATCTTTTAGGGTTTTTGAATTATTAGGTTAGACTGTAGGATTTGGAACCCTACCTCACATTGTGTATTGTAATAAGTGATCCTCTAATAAGGTCTAGCGGATCCCCATATTGGTCATTCTCCCACATAATAAATGTATTCCCAATTAAAAGTGTATCTTCTCCAAGCCATGATCGATTTATAGACATGATGAATTTATGATTGCATACATTTTGGTAAACTTGACATGAATTCTATCCTACCACTGGTTGGATTATCTTCATATTTCCATTTTTGTTTCCTTTCTTATTAACATTAGTTTCACTTTGGCTCTACCTTAATATTACATTCTGGTGAAACCAACATGAAACTAACCCTTGAAAGATTTATTTCAATTTTTTATAATTAGTTTTATCATATATATTATATGGATTTACTCTATCAACCTAATTCTAATCTCTATGTCTAGGTTTTCAAGAATAGGAAATTGGATCGAATCAGATAACTTGCTAGAGGTTTTTAGACTTACACTTCTAGTTCAGACTACTAGGTTGACCCATTCAAACTTTTACACTTTTTTCCATCCAAATTTAGCTACTAGATCAAACCTATAAACCCTATACATTCTAATCACTTAACAATAGGATTTGGGAAAGCTTGATCAACCTAGTCAACCTAGTTAGTAGAGTTTTCAAGCATATTCTAAGGTTCTTGACTAACAATATTCATTTTTACAATCTTTGATCTACCAAAGTCCCTTTATATATTTATATCTCTTTCTTTTGTCTTTCCTTTTATAGTTTTTAGTCTTCAAAATTGTATCGACCCTGTTGACCTCATTCTATGTTGTGTGTTATCTGAATAAGTAGATCAACCCTATCCAAACCTATTCATTTTCAAACCTTACTTCCATAGTATAAGTTCAACCCTATCAACCATATTCATATTTTGTATATATATTTTCAACATTATACCTTGTTTCAAGTTGGGATTAACCTTATATTCTATTAATTAATTCACACTTTCTTTTCTTATTGCTTGTATGCTTAGAATAGTTCACATAGTCTAATTAGGGGGATTTTAATTAACCATTTAGTTTCACTATTTATATTTTATATTTACACATGACCAAATCAAAAAATCTAAAAAAACATTTTTAGCATTTATCTACCCAAGGCCAACCTTCTTAGATTTCATCACTAAGGGGGAAGCCAACTTGATACTCTAGTCAAGTATAAAGCATGGTCAATGGTACATTATAGTTAAACACCGAATACCCTTATCACTATGATTTTTGAAGTGAGGGGGTAGGATCCCATACCAAGCCTGTATCATCTCCCCTATAGTCCCTTTTAGCCCAAACTAACTAAAACCATTCTTAGATTGCCATTCTAGTTCCTTGTTTATAGCCAATTTCCCATCACACTTAAAATTATATATTAATACTATAATTAATTATTTAGGTTGACCAATTATTTATATATTTACTTTCAAATTTGATTGCTTTTTATTTTCTCAATTATATTTTGTATTACAAAAACTTGCATTAGCTAGCATTGGTGTAAGGTTTTGTGATATGTGCCTCAATTGGATTGGCTAGCATTAATATAATTAACAATTTGTTTCCTTTATATCATTTCTCTTCAAATTAATTTTAAAATTTATCTTGTTTTAGTTCAAAAATTTGTTATAGGCTTTCTAATTTTCCTTGTTTACTATATTGGGTCAACCCAATCGACCCTATACATATTTTTAGCCTCTATTCACTATAATGGATTGACCTAGTTGACCTTGTACTATTTACAAACCTTGTTCATTATTTTAAAAACATATATTCAATGTACCAAGTCAACCCTATATATTTTTTAGAACTTATTTTTGTGCTAGGTTGACCCAATTGATCTAGTATAGTTTCCTATCACTTCTTATTTTCCATTGTGTGGTTATCTAGCCTTATTTCATCATGATGACATCTATTTAGCCTTATTTTAGTCAAGAACATTAAATAAATAAGGATTTGGGTAATAACCTCACTTGTTTCATTACTTTAGATGAAACTATCTAATTTATTCCTTCTTCTCCTAAACCAAAACCAATCACTACACAATGTAATGTAGTTGAGGTCATTCATCTTAATCCTCTTCTGAATACCAATTTTTGGAATCTTCCACCAACTAATCCCTCTCTTATCAACACTCATACCCTTAAAACTAGTGTTCATAATCCTCTTGTTACACCCATAACAAGGTCAAGTCTTATTAAGTCCCAAAATATCATGGTTGAAACCACTCACATTGATAATATAGATGGTTCCCAATTATTCAAAAACCTTGATGATAATACTATTTACACTCTTCACAAGAATGGTGACTTTACCAAGCTTCCTTATTCTTCTAGAATACTTAAGACAACTAACACTACTATTGGGAATCTTACACCTACAAAGAATCATCTTCCCACCAACACCACCAATCCCCCTCCTATCAACACTAATATCCCTCCTAAAAACATAAACCCACCTATTGATACAACACAACTTCTTACACAAGTCATACAACAAATGAAAATAATGCAAAAAACTAACACCTTTCAAGTGATGAACATGCAATAACATTTATGCAACATGATTAGTCAACCACCTCAAGTCATCATGTCTCAACCAAATTAAATTTTTTTCCCTCTTCCTCTTAGAGATTTCAATGGGAATATCATCCCTCAACCTCTAATGAATAACAAAATGATTCAACATCTTAAAAATGAACCTTTATCTCCATTAATTACATCCATATATATTGGAAACATTTCTCTAACTATCACATATAATGGGACTAAGGACCCTACTATATTTATTAAGTCTTTTGGTAATCTCTATAAGGAATGGGTCAAAAATAACACCTTTTCTACTACTAAGCTCTTATCCAAAACATTTATGGGTGATGCACTTGAATGGTACAACCAAATTCATAAACATTCCATCTCACACCTAGAAGATTTAGTCAATGCTCTAGTGAAGGAATTCCAACATGATGACCTTCCTGAAAATTACCTTGGCCATTTCATTAATGCCAAACAACTTCCTAATGAATCTGCTCACACTTTCATCAAATGATAGATGTATCTTTCTCATAAAGTGGACCATAACATGAATGATGACACTCCTTTAAAATTATTTATCACTACTCTTAAATCTCCCCTTTAATACAAAGTTTGAATCTTTTCACCTAAAAATTTAGATGAAGCCTTAGACCAAGTAAAAATTCAATAATTTCATATGAATCAATTTTAAACACCTCAAAAAACTAATAAATAACCTTTTAAATCATCTTCTCATAACATTAATTCATCTAAATTTCCCCAAAATCAAAATGGAGCATCCAATTAAAAAAAATTTAATCCAACCCACCCTCCCTTGAGTCTAGAACAACTTAAGACAAAATTACCACCATCTAAACCCATGAGCTTTGATCCTTCCAAACCTCCTCTAAATGGTACAATCCTAAAAAAATTTATTTTTGGCATGATACTATAGGTCATTCTCATGAGTCTTGTCATGATATTCATCTATTTATTCTTTCTTCCTTGATTGGTCCATATTTAAATCTTGATACTCTCACAAAACAACATTATCAAGACTATGTTCAAGATTCTCAAAGTCAATCTCAATAATCTCAATCACACCAACATTAACTACCTAATGAATAAACCTTATAACTTTTTTCAAACCATAGTTTATCCTTCTTCCTACACCAATAAGGAAAGGATAACTCACATAACAATTTTAAATATATCATTGCATCCAGTATAACTCAACCTCTTAGGTCATATGAACCACAAGAGTACCTAGTTTAAATTCCTACTCCAATTCATATCATACTTGGTCCTCCTTTACCTCCTCATACCTCTCTTACAAATCATATGCCACATTAAACATCCTTAAAATCTCATAAACCAACACATTTTCCTATCTCCAAATGCACCTACTGACCCGATACAAACCATTCTAATGGTTCAATGTTACCTCACTTCAAATC
Source organism: Torreya grandis (assembly GCA_037957365.1). NCBI lineage: Eukaryota > Viridiplantae > Streptophyta > Pinopsida > Cupressales > Taxaceae > Torreya > Torreya grandis. Next base: position 724,820 of record JARHVA010000837.1, on the reverse strand, counting down.
ACATGTTGGAGCATCTTATGATTCCCATCCACATGTATTATAAAACTTTGGGGCATCTTTTTATGCCCATCCCTACATCCACTTACCCATTGGGACATCTTATAATGCCCACTCTTATTCTATAATGCATAATAAGAAACAAATCCAGCTTCAAAAAACTTCTGATACTTATAGACTTGCATTTCACATGCTCATATTTGATATAGATGTTTGCATAGATATTACTTATTATTTTTATCACACGTTTCTTTATTTTTATGCACTTTCTTCCCTTTACTTTCAATTTACTAGAATCATTGTTTTCCTTTATGTTATTTGGTTTTATTACACTTACATTTGGCATTTCCTTTCATTTTTTCCCTCATATATTTATTTTATCTTTTTATGTTATTCTTTGCCTTGGTAGCTTTATGATTATTTTTCCACTTATTTAGCATTCAACCCCATGGGTTTCTCTTTTGTGAGTTTTTAGTATAAGACCATGGATAAGACTTGGCCCTCACAAAATACCACCTTTGCTTATTTTATCATTTTATTATTTCACATTTTGATTTTTGGAACTGTCATGGGTTTCTATTTTGCTTTTGCTTCTTTTGATAGATGGAATTTGTACAACAATCTATGTTAGCATGTTTTCCTCTATTTCCCTCATTATTATGATAAATAATCTCACTTTTATTTCATTATATCCCTTTTTTCCCTTTGTCACATTTTTTACAATTTTAAGTAATTCAAATTATTCCATGTGTCATTCCTCTTGATTTCCCCTTTCTATCAGTTCATATTGGATAAAACAAGGTCAAAGTCAAGATAGAACTTTTATTTCACCTAGATTTATGAGACTCTTAGACCCCATGCTATTTTAATTTATCTCTCTTAGTAACCTTATCCCAAGTATTAAAATTAAAGTCATCTTTAGCACCCATGTTTGGTTTTCCAAATTTGTATGGAAGAGGAATAGAAAAATCCATCAAGAAAATTAAAATCCAAATCATTTGAAATATAAGGCAACATAAAACTATAAAAAGTCAAATTCACACTAAAATATGTGATTACAAGCACATCCCCTATCTCCAATCTAATCTCAAACTCCATAGTTAGCCTCACATAGAGCTGATATCCTTTGGGGTGTGGTAGGCTAATAGATTGGAAGAGGGGAATTCAAAAAAACTATATGGTGTTATCTAATTTCTCATGTAAGTACCTAATATTTTCAATAGACCGATGAATCTATAAGGGTTCTTGAGAAATAGGGAACACATTATGGGGAGGTAGGTCCATTTTACTTTTAATGCATATAGCCTTCGTGGGATAATCTATATACTTCATTTGTTGATGTAAGACTTGTGTGGCTAAGAGAAGTTATTCAGAGTCCTTAAGGTCAAAAGTATTTTTGTTTTGACAAACCTAATTTGAGTGTCTTAACTTTGATAAAGATCTCTTCTACCTTGGTTTTTCCTTCATTCTCCCCTCCACCCATTTCATTCCCCCCATTGATAGGCAAATTATGATTCCAAATCTATTTTCCCTTCTTATTTAATTCCTTATTATTCATGTCTTAAAAACATGCTAGCACCACTTTATTTTAGTTTTATCTATCCTTAGAGGAAAATAACATGTTTGATAAACTATGAATTACACCCTTACACTATTTATTTACCACACCATCTCATTATCATACTAGTCATGTCATTAGGTGGTTGTGTTTTCTTACATTTTATCTTAGAACAAATACTAAGTTTGAGTTGTCATCCTTTATATATTTTTATTTTCATTTATCCATCATGTTTTTGTTTATTTTTTGTTGACTTAACTTATCTTACATATGACATTTGCCATTTTTACTTTTTTTTCTTTATATATTCCTTATTCATGTTTGTCTCACATATTTAATTACATTTCATTTTCTATCTTTCATGTTTTTCCTATCTTACATGAGCTTACTTTTCACTTTATTACATATCTTTGTTTAAGTTTTCTTGCATGGATATTTTATTTGTCATTTATGTTTTACATTCTTCCCAACATGATTTAGTATGTTCTACATTCCTTTTTGTCATTTATGTTTTACATACTTCCCAACATGATTTAATATTTTCTAAATTATTTTTTATCATTTATGTTTACATGCTTCCCAACATGATTTAGAATGTTCTACATTCCTTTTTGTCATTTATGTTTTACATGCTTCCCAAAATGATTTAGTATGTTCTACATTCCTTTTTGCCATTTATATTTTACATGATTTTTAATATGATTTTGTGTGTTCTACAATCATTTATCATTCATTTTTCAATCATTTATAATTCATTTTCCATCATTTTGTCATTCATTTTCCACCAAATATTTTGGTTCTCACCTTGCCTTAATAATCCTAATTTTCCATTTTTCCTTAATCCCTCATATCTTTGCCTTAACTCATTTTTTAATACCATATGCCTATCTTCCAAACATTTTTATTTTTGGATATTTTTTTCACTAACTTCTATAGGTTTTCTTAATGTTCTTCACATGGGACACCTTCACTTTATCTTATAGTCTACTTATTTATCTACAACATTAAGGTAAGTAAAGGTATGTGTTTTTCAATTATATTCTTTCCTTTATCTTATTCTCTACTTACTATACTTAGCATCATCATTGTGTGTTATCATGTTCTATCCCAAAACACCATCTTGTGTTGTGTGTATATGACACATGATGATATTCGAGTGGGGAATATGTATACACATAATATTTTCAAAATTTTATTTATTACTCACACTGTATCTTGAAGGAACCCATCAAGTCTCAAACTCTCTTAGTACATGCCTTAACAGGTGCATCAAGAAAGGGGTGGGCAGATCATTGGTGATTCATAAGATTTTGATCCCTTTTACCCCTTTCCATCTACACACTCATCTCCTAAAAACCAATTATCCTAATATTCTTCTTCTTAGACTTACCCATTCCAAAAAAATTTCATGCTTTATCCTCCTTTTCTTGCCTTTATTCCCTTTTGGACAGTAAGTTCTACTAAGTCAAATAGGTTGACCTTGTATAGTTTACAGGTATTTTTCACTCTTTGAGTTTGTTAGCCTTTCAACTGGCCTAGTTAATTATCCTCAAAAACATATAGGGTTGATTTGGTTTACCCTATACATCCAACATTTTCAAGAGGATTTAGGGCAAGATCCACCTATATATACAAGTTCATTTCCAACAATTTGTAAGAATAGAAGCAAATAAGAGTAAGTTTAAATTAAAATACTATTATTGACCATTCTACATGAGGAATAAATCTTAGGTAAGTATTCCTAACTTTTTTTTCTCCATTATAAGAGTAGATATATAGCATAGTTATGATTATATTCCCATGAATTAGGATTTTTTATACATTGACATGAGTATATGTATTATATGCATATTTAGTTTAGTCATTTATTTTTTTTCTAACTGCCACTTTGTGCCACAAGCTTTGGTGTGCATTAGATTAAATTTACTTTCTTATATATTAGAATAGGTGAATATTAAACCTTAAGAATCTTTTAGGGTTATTACATGATTGTGTTAGACTGTAGGATTTGTAACCCTACCTCATATGGTGTATTATGAAAATTGGTACCTAATTGAGTCTATTGGATCCCCATATTGGTCATGATCCTACTTAAAAAATGTATTCTCAATCAAAATTGTAGCTATGCTCTATCTTCTTCGAGCTAAGATTGACTTATAGACATGATGAATTTTTGATTGCATATAGAATGGATATGGAAATGATAAATAAACAATAATTTCTCTCATAAAACACCATAAATCTACCCACCCCTTTCATAATGCACCATTTAATTATTGCACTCAAATAGATTAAAAATTGATAGGTTGTTTCAAGAGAGAATGCATTAGTAAATTAAAAGGTTTAAAAATAGTGTTTGTATACAATATCCAATAAAATAAATATCATGAGGATCACATTTTTATTAATATGAAAACCTATAGAATAGGTAGATATGGAATTGATAATAATTTTTTATTTTTAATTTTTTAATGTAATAATGTTATTTAATTATTGTAAAAATATATAAGATGATAGATAAATAAGGCACATGGGCATAAACTAGAACAAGAGATCTAGTCTCACACAATCTAAAATAGAATCCAAATTAAATAAATAATAGGAATAAGATGAGGAGGCCTATAAGAAACCTAAAAATTTCCTCACAACTAAATCCATTCTATGGTATGATGTATTGATATATATGCATCATCATAAAAAAACTGATGCAAGCACTTATAATATGATAAACAATAAAAGGGACTATTATGAATGCAACATAAAAAGAAACATAAACCAATTGGCTATAATAATGTTAATTCAAATGAAGGAAAGTTATAAGGTGCCAAATTTAAGAGATTTAAGAATTTAATCAACATATACGGAGGAAAACACAAGGAATGTATTATATATAGATGAAACTATATATGAAAAAATTATATAGTTTAATAAAGATATATCAATTAAGTTTAAGATGTAGGCTAATTGGGCTAACTGATAATCTAGTCTATTTCATCAAATGAAGTACAATAGGATTTTGATATTTCACTATATGTATCTAAAAAGTGATTATGAGATGTGAAATAATTTCCATCATCCGCAAGAGTAGTATACATATAATATAATCAATGAGTGACAAAAATATATGTAAGATTATATCATGATAAAATAATGGCTCCAAATCATAAATCAACCTTGGTATGTCAATGAATAGATGTCATGCATATCAAAGGTTAAGTTGTAGGAATAAAATTTATATGAAACTTTACACTAGATGGATAAATTTTAGTCTAAAAAATACTTGGTGCCATATAGGATGATGATGACATAGATATAGAGAACACATGTTTATAAATTATTCTATCCTTTCAGGGTGTATGTGTTAGTCACATATGTGAAATCTGAGTTAAAATAGGTCTCTTATAAGGTGTGCCATAAATAATATGTAATTATATATTTGTATAGATTTAACACAATCATGTAAAGTGGAAGTTATTTCTCACATATAATAAAGCTAATGGAATCTAGGTAATTTATTAGATAATAATGCATATGGTATAACATAAACCCAAAATGGATTGGTCTGAGGAAAAATTATAACTAGAAGGGTAATATTACCTAAGGGTGTGAGTGTATTATCATTATATCCATGTAGTATGATAGTCATACCAAGATGATTTGTCTCATTATAACCTTGTATAGATTTGGATGACATTAAAATAAGGTTCTTTCTATATTTTTAGTCAATCAAAATTGAATGTATGATATAAGGATGATAGTAAAAAAAAACATGTTTGTATATAACACCATTTATTAATGTATTAATATGTATCTCATGATCATTAAATGTAATGGAAGGTACATGCCTTTTATAAATTTAAACCATGATAATAATGTTTTAAATCTCATGTTGAAGTAGAATATTAGGGTAACATATAGATGTTTCTATATTCAAATTATTGTTTTGAGGAGTGTTTTGATTTAGTAATAGATTACTAAATATTTATATGTGTTGATTAGGTTGCAAGAAATATTTATATACTGAACAATTATTCCTTTCAATGATAATAATTTCATATCAATTAGATCCATGAACTTATGTCACAATTTGCAAATTTTATTAGTCCCATGTCTTGAATCTTGATGACACTCAAAATATTGATTAGGATAATAATTTTAAGGCAATGCTCAAGATTTATCCATTTGAAAAAATCACAAATAAATCACATTAAATTTAATTAATTTCTCTAATATCATATGTGGTGGATCTCGTAATGTTGTAAAATGTCTCCTTTGGCTAGGATTTGGAAAGATAAAATTATCACCTAAATTTGAAACTATATTAACTATATTGGCCTCATTATTACCTTAGAAATAAGGTGCATCATTAGTATTGCATTTGTAAAATTTTCCCCCATAATATTTAGATGTGGTAGATGAATAAGTAATAAATGTGCACTTTAACATATTAGCAAATATAAGATTAATGTTAATGTTATATAGTGCATGAAAAAGTCATAAAAATAATTCAAGTCTTAAAATGAATTTTTCCTTGAGTAGGCTAAGAAAAATATTAGATAATATACTTATAAGTTCACTATTAGGATGTTGGTGTGACCTATTGGTAAGCATGGTTTTGAAATTAAGCATATAGTCAATGATGTCCTAATTAGTTCCTTGTTTTACTTGATAAATTTTAGAAATTTTAACCTTTTTATTAGTGTTTTTCAAAAAAATCACTAATAAGAGGTTTAAAAAATCATGTAGTCTATAAATGGATCCCATGGGTAAGTAATAAATCCAATATATAACATATCCTATGAAATTCCTATGAAATATATTTGTCGTAAGTCATTAATCATGTTGGGAACCAATAAAATATGTAAATAATGATTTGATATGCTCATATGGGTCCCCATTTCCACTATTTTTTTAAGTTAGGCACTTATAATGATGGAGGGAAGAGATGAACATACACTTTCTGATCCAAAGGGTTATGTAATATGTCATAAGATGAAATCACATGGCTAAGGTTTATAGTATATTGAGACATTTGTTAAATTTCCATCCTTATGTCACTAATTTTGTTGTGTAATTTTGGATCAATAGATGTAACATTAGATGTATGATTAACATGTATATGTAAATGTGCATTTAAATTATTAACATTGGTATGTAAGTCATGATAATTATTATCATCAATCCTAAGAATAGTAGATGGAGTTTATGAATTTTTTAGAGGCACATTAGTATTTGGTTTGGTAGAAGGGACCATAAAAATATGATGAATAGAATCAGCAAGATGAGGTGGTGTAATAACATGCAGTAGAGACATAAGAGGATTAGTATCATGAAGGGTAATATCCCTAGCACCTAATGTAGGACTAGAATCATCTAATGGATGTTTATCAGATGAAGTATCATTCTTCCTAAATTAATTTTGTATAATTATTTATTTTTTCAATAAATATTATACACTTCTAGGATTTTCATCAATCACTGATAAAAAACTAGAAAGGGTTGTAAATTTACACAGATTAAACTTTTTAACATATTTGGGATCATTATAATTTTTAGACTCACTATCATATCCTTCAATAATAGATTGATACTTAGGATTAAAATCAACCCTAAATTGATTAACACAAGTAGTAGCCATGGCTAATTAATGTAAATAATATGTAAAACTACAAAATCAAAAATAGAATAAGAGGGAAAAAACCTATGTAACCTCCCAATATATATACAATAAAAGAACTATATTGACCCCACTTCATGACCTTATGAATTAATAGGAAATATAATTACATTGGTTTATGTAAATTATATAGCATGCTTATTATTTCAATCCTTTTCCATTAGGATAATAGATTTCATGGATGAAATAAGTTTGTAAGAACATATCATTGCCAACAAAGGGAAAAGGACTACACTAGGAATTATCACATCATATGTGATCTTATCACTAACCATATCTTATCTAAACATTAACTCATCCATGTTGAATAAATTGAATGACATTTGACCCTTTATTTAGTCTTGGCATGCCTTGATGGTAATCTCCACTAGGTTGGTCAAAACACATTTGGATGGTTATATTTAATGCATGAGGGCAAATTAGACCAACATCTAGAATTCCTTATAACATAATTATAGACTTGTCCATTAATGTTTTTTTTATTTGAGCCCTATTTAGGGATATGTGTTATCTTAGAATCAACTATAGGACTTTTTTAGAGTTTTCATGTACCATTATGGACTAGTAAATAAAATGTCCATTTATGAAGGCATGGGCTAGTGAGTAGAGTGGTTGGTCAATCCAAGGGAAGAAAAAACACATATAATGTTCTAATTTGGTTTTAAGGAGGAGAGAATGACTATTTGGGAAGGAAGATCTCTTAGTGAAGGAATTTTTTAGACATTTTAGTAAGGGGAATAAGGAAAAATGAAAAGAAGGAAAACTAAAAAGAGCATGGAGTGGAAGAGCCTTGGCTTGAATAAAGTTTAATAAATATATGGAGGAAAAAGACTGAATAGTAGGTTTCTCTATTGATTTAAATATTCTATTATTTGAAAAAATTAAGTTGTATGATTCTAATAGTTTTACTATGTTCAAGAGGAGTAAAATGCACTAGTCTTACTTCTTATCTTTGATTATTTTCCCTATGGATATGCTTGAGTTACCCCATAATATTTCATACCCTCATGTGTAGGAGTTTAGAGTTGAGACATTCCTCCATGTTTGTTCTAGAGATTGGGACTTATGCTTGTTTGGATAGTAATTTTTCCTCTTGTAAGAATATTGATGCATTGAAGGGTTACATTCTTCATGATTGAATATGGGTTAGTTCTCTCATGTGGCACATGATGGTAAGTTTCCTAAGACCTCTCATGACTATATACTAGAACACATTTAATTGGTTAAATGTTTAGTTATTTTGAACCTTATGGTTTATCTTTTGTGCTTTATACTTGCTGAGAATAGATTTGTGGTTGGTAACCCCTTTGACTATGAACAATCTAAATTGTTACATTAAGAGTAGCCATCTCCTTAACCTCTAGATATATTGATTGCTTTATTTTCTTTATTTTACTTACATTGATGAAACATGACTAGATCTTGTAGTCATACTCGGGGGTGCCTAGATTAGTCACTTGATGATGGTAAAAGGTAGGGAGGTAAGCCCACCTTATGTTGGCTAAATTTGAACCTAGAGTAAATAGGATCTCATCTTTAACTATTGATTATTCATTTTTTTATTTATATAGTTTTTTATAATCCAAGGATTATTTATTCTTAGCTAAACCTATTGTATTCATATGTTAATAATTGATTATGGGCCTAGTTGTGACCCACTATCATTATGAAGTTCACTAATTGAATGTCTTGGTTATTACTTCAGAGAACTATTGAATAGTATTTTTGTTTATATATGATTCTATATGTCCTTAAGATAGACTCATCATCTTAAATGGAATTCCATATGAATGTTGTATATTCATGCTTTAGCTTGGCCAAGTTAAGAGCATTATTATATATACATTTATATTCAGTTGAATATATTGTGAGTGCTTTGCATATTGCATATTGATCTGCTCATAATACCTTTATTCTAAATGGTTTTAATGTGGAAGATGCATATTATTAGGAAGGTAAGTGAGTTATACTATTTATGTTGATGATATTAAAGATAATATGTAATATGCTTGTATGAATCTAGTTGTGGCAAACCCTTTTATGGTAGGGCATAATCTAAGTAATAGAAAATCTTAAATAATTCTTAAGTTATGTTATGAAGAACCTAAATGGGTTTTGACCATGGATCTTATTGGAAGTAATCTACCAAATGAGGAGTAACTCTTAGGTCTCTATGACTCTTTTGATAAAATGATAAGTATGCCATGCCTGGGATAACCTTGGTTATAATTAGCCTTTTTATAGATATTAAAAGGGAATCCTTTCCTTATATTATGTATGTTTACTTTGGGAATTAATTTTTTCCATGTGTGGAATAAAATTAAGATATGTTGTGTTGGTTGTCATTGGAAATAACATATTTAAGTTGCTGAATTAAACTCAATTTTGATATATTTTGGTTTAAATTTGTCTTGTGGAATAGTTCCTTTAATTTTTTTAATTGAGGAAACCATCTATAGTAACCATTCCCTATAATAAGATCATCTATTTATAAAATAATAACTTATATAGCTTGTATTTAAAGTAATAATTATGATAAGTAATGAAACATTTAGGTTTGACTGAGGTTACCCTTGTAGAGAATTCAT